>JAQIYD010000205.1:0-10665 GCA_034699565.1 Anurida granulata
TTGGAAATAAATGGTTTTGGTAGAAAAAAAAAAAAAAATTTAAATTAAAGTAGTATTTGTCGCAATAACCAGTTCGGCATCAAAGTAGAATTCCATCCAACCTGGCGGTTAAAGTTTCAAAAAGCGACCTTGAAAGCATCCACTCGTGCACAAACAGTTTATTATTCCAAAATATTAAATGAGGTAGAAATTAGCATGCCAACGTCATACATGAACGTCATTCCAATGAACGTAAGAGGCCAGAACAATGGGTTATGCATATGGTAAAATCAATATACTACGACATAGCTTTTAAGATTTTTAAACAAAGGATGCAGCAAAATTGCTTAATATAGTTTTTAGTAAGACTTGGTATGGCGATTCGTTTCTGCAATTATGCAACGTCAAGAAACTAGCCCTCTACAGACTTACCAAAATACTCCAACTCCTACTTTAAAATTTGAATTTCTTTTTGTATTTTACCATCCTGAATTTTTTGTCTTTCTACATATGTCTACCTGTTCTGTCAAATTTAATGTTAATACTTCTATATAAACTGAAGGAACAACGTTTTAATACTTTTCTTACAATAAAAATGTCACATTGTTTACAACATTGAAGGATAAAAGTTGAAATTTATTGACTTTGTTTTATTAATTTGACCAGAGTGCACCGTTCGTATTGTGACATCTTTTACAAAGTTTTCCTGAAAAGTTTCTAACCGAGTAAACTTGAAAATTAAATGCGAATATCGAATACCAGTTTATGACTTTGGCTTGCTAAGCAGCGTACATTACGCACTGCTTTCAACACGTTACCTTAATAAATTGGTCTTAGTACAACGAACGATAATCAAAAAATGTATTTTTGTTTTAATATTTTTAATCATTTTAATGACTTGAGTACATTGAAATGAACTTTCAGTGAAACTGTAAGTTTACTTGAAGATGTAACTGTCAAATTTGGTTTTACACTTTTTACAAACTTGACAAAGAACCAAGGGAACCAAGAAAGGACGTAAGCGAATTTAAAATGGTACTCAACCCTCCTGCAGATGCTCCGGTGCCAGAGGCTGCAGTGGTTCCGCTGCCAGACGCTGGAGCCACTTTTGTAGTAGCTGGTGGAGCGGCTGTTGTAGCAGCGGCCGAACTTGGCGCCACCGTAGTTGCAGCCTTTGGTTTAAGTAGGCCCTCCAATCTGTAATCAATAATAGATCCTTGTAAAATACCGACTGGACGTCATTTAATTCGCAACAAACTTACGTGGATAATAAACTCGGGTTTGGAGCTGACATGACTCCGACAGCAAATGCCACAGCAACGAAAGCCAAAATTTTAAACATACTTTCAAATTTTTACGAAAAACGGCAAAAGACGATGTAGTAGGTAGATTTCCGGAACTTGGTTTGGAATTAGTACTGAGTGCTTCCAAATTAGTTTCAGTCTAATATAACTCCGTAGCAAAAAAGGCTATTATAAAACTTTGATTTGAATTTCTAACTCAAAAATTCTGCGCACAAAGCCTTTGTGACAAAGGCATTGGAATTCAAAAACGAATAATAAGCAGTCAGCGTCCGATAATTTCCAGTTGCTAGATTCTAATTCAAAATTCTGCTAAACGTAAGGAATTACATGAGCAAGTTACAATTTTTGAATTTTAAATGAAAATACCATTTGGTAAAAAAATCAATTTCGTGTAATAATCTGAAGTAATAAATTCTAACGTCAATCGGATGGGAAAACCAGCTGGGAAACCTAGTCAAAAGCAGATTGTTTTTGCGAATTCAAACGAACTTAACTTTCTACTAGCCAAGAAGAATAAGTATCAAGTAGAATACACATCTCATGTTCTTTTGAGGTTATCACAACACTTTAGAATATGTTAGTCAAATCACTGCGAAAACTTTCTTGGAATAAGGGATCATACATTAGGAATAAATCGCTGTAAGCACGCGTAACCAAGTAGCGTATACTAATGCAAGCGGGCATGAGGAAGACCGAAAAATCGGCTTTTAGGCCGATGGACGCTACCAGGATGTCCTTTAATAACCTTGCGCTCCATGCAAAAGTATACAAAAAACGGAAAAATCGGGTTTTTCGAGTTTTAGGATCGATCGGTTTTTTGAGTTTTCGGACCGATCGAGGCTGAAACTTTGGGTTTCATGCACAAATATGACGAAATCGAAAAATCGGTTTTTCGGACTGATAGAGGCTGTCAAACACCATAGGGCGTTAAAGCACCCCATGAGGATTCCAGATCTGAAAACAGATTTGAAATCAAATCAGTCCTTCGTGAGTTATTGAGGGGACTCACGGATTATTGATTTTGGCTCACCTTTAATTAAGTGGCGGTCACTGGTGTAATATAAACTTGGAAAGTATTGAAAATAAACCCATAATTAAAACGCTACTCAACAAGGGTTCAGTCTAGGGCATTCAGCTTCGGACTCAACCCTGGCGAACTTAGGTTCGAGTCCGCGAACTCGAAGGGTGGCGTCTTCAAAATCCAAAAGTCAATTTTAATAATTGCCATTTTTTGTCATAATGGAAGCTAAACAGTGTTCGGACTCGGGTAATATCCGGTGCAGAATAGGGGTGGGAAATCCCGTCCTGGTCATTGGAGGTAGTGGGGAATTTGGCGGGCAATAGAAACTGTAAAGGGTGTTTGAAGACAGAAAATTATATTCCTCTGATCGAGTTCAGAAGTCACAACCGCACATCGGATTTTTTTTAATTTACGATTTTTTCTGGGTTCTTATTTTCTCGCAATGGTCTAAAATATTAAATATTAACCTTGTATCGAATTCACTAATTTTACCCCAATAAAAGCTATGGCCCACTAAAGTACGTGTTTTTTTTCGGGCTTTCCCGAACGGATTTCGGTGGGTAAGGTAACACTGCAATTTTTCGCGGCAATGAATAAAACGATATACCGTGTTTTGACAATTTTGAGTTCGAGTCCGGATGCGTCCGGACTTAATTGGGGCAAGTCCGTTTGGGTCCGAACTTACATGACCTAGTTCAATATCGAAGCAAGGTCTCCAATTTCTTTATGCAAATAGCGGAAGGGAGCATCATGAGTTTTTGGATTGAAAAGAAATCCGGTTTACGCTTCTCAGGGTTCCAAAATTACGACCTGATTGGCTCTCCAGATTGTTAACTGGCTTCATGTTCATAATGATAAGATTAGGCATCTTAACGTTTAAGAATTTCTCTTACACGTAAATCTTATTTTAAAACATTATCCCAAATTTTTATTCTACCCCTTCGACCTTCCTCAGCTTACATCAAGAAATTTAAATTATGTTTGATACTTATGTGAGGAATTAAAAACATGGTGTTTTGAATCTTAAGTAGTCGCATGCTTGATATGAACGTTTAAGAGATATGCAAATTTTGGAATATTGAAAAGTCAATCGTTAAAACTCCATTAAACATTCTTGTTAAATCGTTTATTGACAGAGGCTTTAAGTTTGATATGATGAATGCAATACTTGAAAGCCGTTTTCAAAATGTCTTACTCTCTTTAGAAATAACAGAAATAGCGTAGATTTATGACAGGAATTGCTACTTAGAAACATTCGGATTTCAGTGTTCTGCAAGAAAATATTCACGAGAATTTAGAAAAGAATTGCCCTTGGTTTCAATGGAGTTATCCAGCAAAGAATTGAAGACTGGTTGGCGTAGATTTTTAGGGGTATTTTTTTTATTTCCTAGCCCGATTTTATATGCAGTTGCAAGTTCAATTACGAAAACATTTAACAATCGTGTTCATCCTGCCAATATTTTATTTTGGGCAAGTGTTCCATGTTTTGCTCCAGCCATAATTCATCTATCGTACAGGATCTTTTCTCAAAAAGTTGAAGTTTTGAACAGTTTAAAACGTGAAAACGACGATGCTCACATCCGTGCTGATAAAAGATGGAATTGGACGTTCATAGTGTTGCTCTTGGTAAAATTTAACAAAAAAGTACTGTTTATTTGCAGTTAATAGTAATTTCCAATGTAGGTTTCACGTCTCGCTGGTGTTGCAAAAATGATTAATCAGTTGTATGCATTGAAATACTTGACTGTTGCGGATGCTACCGTAATAAGGTTTTCTGCGCCAATTCTCATAATTGTCCTGGCCCATTTTTGTTTAAAAGAATACTGCGGAATCATCACGATCCCAATTTGTAAGTTACATTTAACCACTTGTTAAATTGCACTTTCAAACTCTTATTTTGTTTAGCAATTCTTACACTATTGGGGGTGGTCATCGTTGCGAGACCACCTTTTCTGATCGGAAATTCAAATATGAATACAGAAACCGAGGTAATAAACATGGAATATATTCTAATGTTCATGGCAATTTGCCTTTCTAGTATAAAAATATTGGGGTGATTTGGCACAAAATGCTAATATACGGTGTGGAGTTTCGAATTTTCCACAAGGTTGTTATTCAAGATAGACATATTTTAAATTTCTCCAAAATTATACAAATTAAATCCAAGGCACGTATAAAATCCAAAAAAATCTACAAAGCTCAAAAGCTCATAGAAAATACTTGTTCTGCTGGTGTCGATACCCGGATGGTGTACGGAACTTTATGAAGTTGATTTTCCAAAAAGTTATTTCAGACCCTTCGAAAGCAATTGCAGTTAACTAGAGTGTCAAATATGACGCAAAGATGAGCGCGTGGCGCCATCCTCCACTGTATAGTAAAAACTAACATTCATTCGCTCTTTTTGGTGCCCCAAACGGGGAAGTTGAGAACTGAACTTTACTTTTCTTAGGTGCTTTTCTTAGGTACTTTTCTTGGGTGAAGAAGAAAAAACTGCCCCTTATTCCTTGCCGCACAATTCCTCCCTCCAAACGGACGGATTCGCAACTTCCCGTATTGGGCATAAAAAGGAGCAAAGGTCTTTAGTGTACAGGGGTTTTGGTTTGGAAAGTTCCCTTCAATAAAAAACACCCCGTATAGAAAATTAGATCCTACTTCTTGAGTTTATAAATCTCATGGGAGGGAGGACAATTGATCTCGGTATTAATAACCGAGAGAGTTCTAGTTTTGTCTTTGATATGTTTTCTATTTTAAAGTAATTCGGTTTGCAATTTCGGAATGCAATGAGGAGCAAGACGGTTTTTGTTCCCACTACCGCGTAAAAATCGATCGACAGCAAAATACACTCAAAAGTTTACGCGTAGAGGATGCAATTTTGCAAATTATATTTGACCGTGCCAATTGACTTAACATTTGATATTCCAAAACGAAATGGTCTCGGTTATGGGCAAATACTGGAACGCTGCATGGTTGGATTTTGGAGTGATGGGTTGTTGGAAAACCCAAGTATTCCACTTACAGGCTTGGTTTTTCGTATCACAAACAAGAATTTTGATAACCACTTATGAAAAGGACTAATTTTAAACAACTTCTTGACTGCGTATTTGAAATTGGATCTTGAGGTGTGAGATCAAAATGTCAAAGAATCAGAACAGCGCCTATAATGCAGGATAACCATTTGCATGAATTAGAAACTTAACATAGCAACGGGTCAAAATTACCTTGCAAACCAAAATTAGTTTATTAAAACGAACAAGGAACATTCTCACTTTAAACTGATTCTTAACTATTTACTAGATTGGAATAGCTTATGCCGTTGGAGGAGTTGTGCTGCTATCCATTGCGTCAACCTCAACAAGGCACTTGCGTCAAATCGATTTATCAGTCTTTAACTTTGTGTCCTCAACTTTTGCATTAGTTTCTTCAGGGATATTAGCATATGCAATGGGCGTACTTGAAATTCCGTCAAACATGGAAGATTTTGGTTTAATTATTCTCATGGGATTTCTGACTTATTTGGCATCTACCTGCAACACACTCGCACTCAAATACGAAGATGTCGGAACCGTAAGAAGCAGAGAAAGGCTGAACATAAAATTTAGATACTAAAACTCAAACATTGGGTTAGGTGTCGTTGCTTCAGATGGCTGAAATTTTTTACAGCTTTATGTTCCAGTTTATGTTTTTTGGAATAGTGCCGGATATATACAGGTAGGACAAATTGATACATATAAATAAATCAAACGAAGGGATGCCATGTAAACCGAATTTGCGCTTTCTTTTAGTATTCTCGGAACGACCATTGTCCTAACCGGAGTTACGCTGACAACTTTTCGAAAAATATTAATAAGCTTACCTGAACCGCATCGAATGAGAAAACGGTTTAATTGTTTTCTAGTTTAATTAGTTTCAATTTTCTTCAGAGGTGTAGTTTCTCAAATGTAAACAATTCTTCCAAAGCATGTAACTAAGGAAAATAAAATAAGGCAACTCTGTAGAATTGGAAATTGGAAAACCTAAACCTTTATTATCGTGGAAGCGAAAATTCCGACACGCTAAAATGACACTTCCACCCCGCCGTACCAATGCCTTTACAGTGTCCAAACAAATTCCTTCAGCTACAAAAATCAAAATGCTTAACCGCATTTTAAATTTTGGTGCCAAATAGAAATTATTTTCATTATAAATTATTAATTACCGTTGTTGACGCCCTTGACAATCACGGTTTTTCCATCAATTTGCCTAAATGATTGACAAATCATCGCGGTCAGGAAAATAATACTCCAAGATGGAAACAGTGACAAAAAAGAATGCCACCTCCACGAAAATATTGTAGGGGTCTCTATTAATTCCATTTCCGAAATAAGGACAAAAACCGGCAGTATTATATTATAAAAGTATTAAGTGAAGAACAAAGTATTATGAAAGTTTTCTTTAAATTTCAAATTCAAAATTCTGCGCACAAAGGCTTTGGAATTCAGAACCGAATAATAAGCAGTCAATGTCCGATGATTTCTAGTTACTAGATTTTAGTTCAAAATTCTGCTTTAAACGTAAGGAATTACATGAGCAAGTTACTATTTCAGAATTTTAAATAAAAGTACCATTTTTTTGTTAAAAAAAAACTCAATTTCAGGTAATAATTTCAAGTAATGAATTCCAACGTCAATCGGCTGGAAAAACCGGCTGGGAAACAAACATAACTAACTAAAATCAAGTGGGAAGTGGATCAATAAGGAGATGTTACTAATTCAAACGAACTTAACATTGGACAAGCCAACTCAAAATAAGTAACATATGCGTTTGTTATTCTGTTTAACGTTATGACAACACGTTAGCATATTTTATTCAAATCACTGCAAAACCTTTTTTGGAGTATTACATATTAGGAATAAGAATTCAGTTTCAAAGGAAGCTTAAACTAAACTGGCTCCAATTTCCATATAAAAATAGAGGAGTGGATGCGTAATGGAATTCAGAGAAAACCGATTGAAGCTTTTCATTGTTCCAAAATTATGAGCTGATTGGCTTTCCAGATTGTTAACTGGCTTCATGTTCCTATTGTATATGTCAAAAAGCTGTAGCTGTTCTAGAAGTTATTTAAAAATTCAAACTCGCGGTCGCCTGTTCATTCCCTCGGTTTATGATTCTTCTCCGCCTGCACACGCACATAAAATTGAAAAAACGAGTTCTTTTTCAGGGCCCAATTAATTACAGCAAATCGGGACAATTGAGTGTAAATTTTATGGAAACAAACGGTATTATTTTCATAGTAACATCTACCGACTCCATCGAAGAAAATTAGAATCTTTAAAGCAGATTTGAATTCAAATACTTTAACGTGTGCAGACATTTTTATCTCCATCGATCCCAACTTCCACTTTTCTGGATGCATGTTTGGCGGAGTTCGATTAAACTCGGAGGGTCAGTTGTTCTAGTATAAAGTTAAGAAATCAAAAAGTTCATGGATTCACTGTGATCTGTGTTTAAATGAAACAATTTGACATGGTACTATCATACATTGAAATATTGCACAATTTTCCCAAAAATTGTGTGGGGAAAATCATTTTTTTCAATTTATATCGGCGGAGACAGTCTGCCTTAACAAATATCGCAGGTGAGTTAAACACTGGTGTTGGTGGTAGCGAACGATTCGGCGGTATTGGTGGTGGTGTTTATGGTAACCAGTGCGCTATCGGCAACGCCAAGCATTTTGACATGAATTCAATGAGAACCACAATCTGAACCACGACCAAGGAGGAGAGGGGAACGGGAGAGGGGGGACTCAGGGCACAAGACGCTAACATTACTCATTGGCACTTCACCACAATTTCATATAATTTAAAATTGGCTAAGTTATCCTATCATAGAATATAGTGTGCACTCCTTTTAATGTCTACACTCGTGAGGCTTTGAGGAAACAATCTAATGAATAAAAAATAATGACAAAATTAACCTAACCGGAATTGAGTTCAAAATTAAATTGGATAATGTCTTGTTTTCAAAATAGCTGGAATTAAGAGTAAACCATTAACCTGAAATTGTGATAAATCGAATGAAATATTCCGCTTCCGCTCTTCTTGCCAGGTCAGCTTCCATTGGTTTTCAAAAACGTTTATCAATACCATGGAAACCATCAAAGTTTGAATTTTTGAAAGAGCTACACAATCTTGACAGAAATAATGATAAGATAAGAGTACCTTAACGTTCAATCGCTTTTGCTACATGACATCTCATTTTAAGACATATCCCAAGATTGTGTTCTACTCCGTCGACCTTCCTCAGTTTACAACAAGATATTTGAATTATAATGCTATTGTATGGAGATATGGATTGTTATTGTATATGGAGAATTAAAAACACGGTGTTTTGAATCTTAAGTGATCGCATACTTGATATGAACGTGTAAGAGATATGTAAATTTGGGAATATTGAGAACTCAATCATTAAAACCCCATTAAACATTTTTGTTAAATCGTATATTGACAGAGGCTTTAAGTATGATATAATCGAATTCTTGAAAGCTGTGTTCAAAATGTCTTGCACTCTTTAGAAATAACTGAAGTAAATTCGAATTTTAACAGGAATTGCCAGCTAGAAACATTCATATTTCAGTGTTGTGCTATTTACGAGCATTTAGAAAAGAACTGCCTGGTTTCAATGCAATTATCCAGTAAAGACTTGACGACTGGTTGGCGTAGATTTGTAGGGTTATTTTATATATTTCCTAGTCCGATTTTATATGCAGTTGCAAATTCAATTACGAAAACATACAACAATCGTGTTCATCCTGCCAATATTTTGTTTTGGGGAAGTGTTCCATGTTTTGCTCCAGCCATAATTCATCTATCGTACAGGATCTTTTCTCAAAAAGTTGAGGTTTTGAACAGTCTAAAACGTGAAAACGACGATGCTCACACCAGTTCTGCTAAGAGATGGAATTGGACGTTCATAGCGTTGTTGGTGGTAAAATTTAACATAACTGTATCTTTGTTAGTAATAACCCGCTATTTCCATTGTTAGGTTTCACGTCTTGCTGCTGTTGCAAAAATGATTTGCCAATTGTATGCATTGAAATACTTAACCGTTGCGGATGCGACCGTAATAAGGTATTCTTCGCCAATTTTTACAATTGTCCTGGCCCATTTCTGTTTAAAAGAATACTGCGGTATCATCACGATCCCAATTTGTAAGTGACTTTTATTAAACAGTTGCAATACTGCACTTATAAAATCTTATTCTGTTTAGCAATTCTTACACTATTAGGGGTGGTCATCGTTGCGAGACCACCTTTTCTGATCGGGAATTCAACCATGAATGCCGAAACGGAGGTAAAAAACATTATAATCTGTTTTTATTTTCATGGCAATTTAACATTCCAGTACAAAGGAATTTTGGGGTGATTTGGCACAAAATAATAAGATATGGCGCGGGGTTGCGAATTTTCCACAAGAGTAGTTCAAGATAAACATGTTTCATTTTCTTTTAATTTAAACAATATAAATCTCAAGAATGTACAGAATCTAACAAATGTAACCGACTGTAGCGCATTGAAAATACTTGTTCTGGCAGCGTTTTCTTTTCTTTTCTAAAGCTGACCATGCCAATTAGCTTCACATTTGATACCCATAACCAAGTGGTCTTGGTTAACAGCAAATACTGGAACTCGAGATGGTTGGATTTTCTCGAGCGATGACCTGTTGGAAAAGCCAAGAATATGCTACTTAGCTTGGTTCTAATTTTTTGATGTCACAAGAAAGAATTTTGATTATCACTTACGAAAGTTTCCAACAAGCCGTCGCTTGAGACAATCCAACTATCCTGCGCTACAGGATTTGCCTTTTGCGTGAATTGGAAACATCGGTTTGCACCGTGTCAAAATTACCTTTGAAACCAAAATTCATCTATTAAAATAAACAAAGGTACATCACCACCCTCAACTGATTCTTAACTATTTACTATAGACGGGAATAGCTTATGCCGTTGGAGGAGTTGTGCTGGTATCCATTGTGTCAATCTCAACAAGGCACTTGCGTCAAATCGATTTATCAGTCTTTAACTTTGTGTCCTCAACTTTTGGATTAGTTTCTTCAGGGATATTAGCATATGCAATGGGTGTAATTGAAATACCGTCAAGCAAAGAAGATTTTGGTTTAATTATTCTCACAGGATTTCTCACATATTGGGCTTCTACCTGCAGCACACTCGCACTTAAATACGAAGATGTCGGAACCGTTAGTAACAGAGAAAGGTTCACTATTAAAAGATTTTAAACTTCTATTATTGTTTTAGGTGTCGTTGCTTCAGATGGCTGAAATTTTTTACAGCTTTATGTTCCAGTTTATGTTTTTTGGAATAGTGCCG
>JAQIYD010000206.1:0-10664 GCA_034699565.1 Anurida granulata
TGCCATGGTTATAGCCGGCCCTGACTCCCCAGTTGAGGGGTCGGCCTCCTGCTCAAACCCACATGGCATTGGAACTGTCATGTGCGTAAATGACTACCGTGCACTACTGCTACAAAAAAAACATTGTCCTTCCCTCCATGGCTAATATGTAATTAGTAATTAACTTTTTTTCTTTTTCGTTGGACAATTTCAGTGAAATGTTGGACGCTGGTTGGGACAATTGTTGAATAGTTGTGATGTTATTTGATTTAACATTAAAGCCTTAGATACCGTAAATTTCCTATTAGATGCCAGACATCTATTTAATTTCGGACCTCTGACCACCCGGCTTCTAATAGAGATCCAGCTTTTAATAGGGACAGTCTTATATTTGCAAATTAACTTTATTTTCATCAAATCCAGTATTAACTGCAAAAAACTGCACTATGAAATGTTAAAAATGAAAGACCCATGTCGTCAATATTTCTCTTCTAATTTCAATTTCACTCTCATATGCGGATTCACTGCTGCAGGATGGGATGTCCACCTCATATGTGTCACTGTCGTTATTTACCACCTCATTGTGATGACCTAATCTGAGATTAAACCAACCGAAACGGTTATTCGAAATTTGATCAGCAAATCGAAATGTTGAAGAGAAAATTCGAAATTTTCAGGATTTATAACTTTGAAAACATTTGAAGTTTTGAAAAAAGTGAGATTTTGAAAAAAACTTAAATTTTGAATAATGATCCAAATTCATAAACTTTGTGATTTTAAAGAAAAATCGATGAAGTAGGATCCAGATGCGAATTTTTCAAAATTTTGAAGAAAATGAGAAATTTTCGAAAAGATATTTTGGAGACACATGTGCAATTTTGACAAAGGACCGAAATTCTGTACCTTTTTTGAGATTTTGATGAAAATTGGATTCTTTCAAAATTTCATTTCGAATTTCTTTTTGAAACGAGTCTGATCTCGAATGCATTAGCATGACGGGAATTCAAAAACTGAGTAAAAATGAGCGGACTGAACAACAGAAGGACCAGTGCCGGCTTTTGATCAACTTGTAGTAATTATTATAGTGATTATTATAGTAAATAATTTTAAACTTCAGTTTGAATTTAGCGGCAATATGCAACAAAGCCAGGTATCTTAGTTTCTTGTGTTTAGTTTGAAAAAAGCCCCCGGCTTCTATAAAAGACTGGCTTCTAAATAAAATTCTGGCCTCTGACCCCCGGCTTCTAATGGAGATCGGCTTTTAATAGGGACTGGCTTCAATTAGGACATTTACGGTAAGTGCTCTGTTTCATAAAAAGCGCTCAGCATGTCAGTCGCTCTTTCAAATCCTTCGTTTAAAAATAAATTAAAAATAACGCGGGATATTTGAAATTTTGGCGCCATTTTTGAATTTCTTATTTCAAACGTTTATAAGTAAATGTTGTCAGAATTTGAAAATTCCCGCTCCTTCTGGGCGTTAATTAACGTTGAAAATGTCAAATCTGCTATGTTATTGCATGGTAAATTAGACTTCTCATTAGTGGTCAAACTCCCCTCCATACTCTCGTTTTCTTCAAAAAATGAAAGAGAATGTTCGACCTCCTAGAGCCTCGGCGTGGTTGGCGGTCAGGGTCCACTTATGGCTTTTATGGGTTGTAGCCACCAAGAGAAAAAGCATTTCAATTTGAATTAGATTTTCCATTGGCGGATCGGGGCCACTTATGGCGTTTGTGGGTTATAGCCACCAGCACAAAAAGCATTTCATTTTTCATTTCATTTGCATTTGCAATTGCATTTCAAAATGCATTTTGATTTGCATTTCAAAATGCAAATGCATTTTGATTTGCATTTCAAAATGAAAAATGAAAAGTAGAATGCATTTTGATTACATTTCCAAAGGATTTTACAAAAAATTGACGATGGCGGGACCAGGCCACCACAATTGTGTGAAATCAACAAAATCGAAAGTACACAAATGCTCCCAAGATTTCTCCCAAATTCCTACCATTAGTATTGTATGTTTTATAGGAGGGGGATTGGGTTAGACCTGAGTTCACAGGTACAGTTTTGCCCTTTCCCACTCTGCTCAGGCCAAGCGATAGACCCATTGCAGAAACTCCCAACCTGTGTGTATTATTAAAGAGCGTATAGCCTTCCCAGGAGTCTGTACATCCACTGCTGCATACAGCCAAGGTATGCAAGCCTCCTACCATTAGTAGACTTCTCCTTGCAAGGACCCTACTATGATGCATTAAACAATTTGTCGTAAACAAATTGTCTCCAAGGACACTGATTAAATTAATGTAACACGGCATGTCAATTCCTTGGAGTTCGAGGCATCAACCATACAATGATTCATCAGTTCTAAAATCCCTAATCCCTAGCTCCTTCTTGGCTGACCCTTTTTAAAATTAGAAACTAATACCTACGTTATTTTGGAATCAGAAATTAAGCCAGGATTTCAAGAATCACCGATTTGGAAACTGAACGCCTGAGACAACTGCAGCCAACCTTTTGTTCCGTTTTAGAAATTCATGGAAATCCCTTAGTTTCATTTCAAATTAGACTCCTTCCACTAGGCTTTTCTACCTTTTTGAAACAAATTGCGTCCTGTTGTGATCCGAGCACGACGTCTCATTTTCTGAATCATCCGTCATGGATATCAAGTTTGATACTACCGGAATGGTGACCTTCAAGGCAGATCCAAACTTTGTTGAAGCTAAGTCCAATCAAAAAGTCGTCGTCCAGGTGAATCTGGAGGCCGTTAAGCGTGGAGAGAACAGACTTCTCTCCATCAAAATCACCTTCCACGAGGCCCTGCGTATGGAATTACTTATTGAATTTAATTAATAATGTGGACATGGCGGTTGATTTCTTTCTTCAATCCTCAGGTGTTGAACCAAAGGAATGCCTTTTCTGGAAAGGAGAGAAGAACAAGATCAAGTATAGTGACAAGCGGCTCCACCTGGAAATATTTGGAGATGAAAAAAAGGAACTGGATATTGAGTTGACCTTTAAGACCAGGGGTAAGTCACAGTGTTGTTCTACAATTATCCAAATATTAATCCATGATGTTCACCTTAGATTTTATGGGAATTTCGAAGAACCTGGGGCGTGCCGAGTATCAATCCATCATCGACCCCATCGAGGTAATGTGAAACAGTCCTGTCAATTTACAACCGCACATGCGCAATGATTTATACAAGGGATTGACGCTTTTGAAGGTGGGGACTAAGCTCAGAGTGGTCTTCAGTTCAATCAGAGGATTATGAAAATTACAAGCTGTGGTGCAATTGAAACGCATTTGAATTTTTCAACATTCCCTTCGAAATTTTGACAAACTGACAAATTTCCCAATTCTATTATTCGTTGTGAACATTAGTTTTAGCGTTAGACAAGTTTTTAATTCAAATGCCTTTTTATTGGAGCCTGTTTTGGATTGACACTGCGCCTAATAAATGCAAAGTTTTAGTCTTTAAAATGAAGCAAAGCGTTCACAATTTAGAATTTGCAATTGACTTTACAATTTACTAATGATTTTGAAAATACGCTTCCGAGCTTTGACTTGCAAAATGAACAGTAGATATCCACTTGATTCTAAAAGCGATTTTAGGAGTTGTTGATACCAGCGTTCCCTAATCTGTCTGAATCATTCTAAGAAGCCTAAGGATGAGGCCGAATCTTGTCTACAGGATCACGATTTCACAAGAACCGGAATTTCTCACCCAATATTCAGAGAACCATAAAAAAAGGAATTTGTAAAAACCATGTCCGCAATACTTTTAATTTCAATTTCAGCTAAAATTAAATATTAATTGGAAGGATTCCCTTCCATCTTTCAGTTTATTTTGATCGCATATATTTTGGTTATACGTATTTTATGTTCAAGTCTAGACATCATCGTCATCATCAGTGCCTTCCAGTTGGGCACTTTCCTCGTCGTCGTCAATGTCATCCGAATTCCTTCGAGATGAGATTTCAAATTCAGGAAAGTAAATTGTGCTGAGAACGTCAAGGACGGAGTGGGCGGCAGTGACAGCTCCATGCGAAAATCCAGAAGACGAGGACGCTTCATCTATTTCTGTTTCCGTATCTTCAGGATACAAAGTGAAGCCGTCTGATGCAATGTTTTTGATTTCATCTTCCAATGCGCCCTGGGCATTGGGTTTTTCCGATTGAAGCGATTTCGGCCAAAGAACTCTTACTTTTCTGTCCTTCCGCTGGCGCTCCTGAAAGTCCGTGGATTCCGATCGCATAGTGTTAATTTTTAGGATGCCACCAGGAGTTGATTTCTTTTTCTTCATCCTCTTCACCGAGTAGGTGAATCCCGGCTTTTAATAGGGACAGGGTTCAATTAGGAAATCTAAGGTAATAGTAAAATGTTGGAAGCAGGCATTAATGGCCCCATATGGTTTTCACATCCAGTTTGGCCTAATACCTTTAAATCAAGAAGCAAAGTAACAGGAAACTCCACTTAAGATTTAATATATGGAGGAATTGTAAAGAAGTGAATCAATTTATTCTAATAGTTATAAATACGGTATTTGGAATTAAAAAAAAATTTAAGATGTAAAAACAATCTCAAAATAAACTAAAAATAGATAATGCGGAATCTTAAAATAAAAACACGATGGATTTATTCATCTTTACAGCAACAAAGTAATTACGCTTATCAAATTTGTACCCTTATTAAATATTTAATTTATCGAGTTAAAATAATCGTTTATCTCATTGAGTAGTGCTACAAGATTTTCCAGAACAAAATCAGGGTCAAGTGCGAAAGCATAATACAATAAAAGGGTTAGATACCATCCAATGGCCAATCCGAGTAAAAACAAAAAGTACAAAAAATAGGAGAGTCCATAAAATATAGTAATAATTTTGTAGGCTTTCAAAACAAAAAGCTTAAAAATCTTTTTGATACGTACCAAAGGAGAGTTCTTAATCCTTACTATTTTTTCGAATAAATTACATCTGGTCGTAGGGGGGCAAACGCATGTACATACTCGACCGTAAGTATCTGGCGCCGGGATTCGGCTCACATCTTCCTGACAAAGAGTTCCGCTTCCTCCTGGGCAAGTAGCTGCACAGCGACTGTTACATTGCATTTTTCGTGTGGGACTGTAATTGGGACCAGCGATTGGCTCAACTGTACAATGGCCTTGATTTATTAAATTTGTAGGTGGAGGGCTCAGTCCAAGGTAGCATTGAACATTGCAGACGCAGTCTCCGGCAGCGTTACAAGTCGAAAAGGAGGTTGTTCCTCCGGTCAAGTCTAAAATTTACTCAAAAATTGAAGAGTGACAAAAAAGAATTGGAGGGAAATTCAAGTCAATTACCTGCACATGCAGCGTCGCAGAATGTTGGGCCACCAGCCCTTCCCGCTATAATTGCCGGATCCGTGCAAACAAGGAGGATTGTTTGACCAAAGATCTGAAGGTTCATTGAAAATAAAATTAAACGATTTAATTAAATGTGGATCAATGAAATCCAAATGAACATTTCTTACCTCCAGTGAAAAACTCAAAATTAGGAGTGAGTGACGGAAGAAATTTAAACCCATTTTTTTTCCCAATTGAACTTCCCACCAGCAAAAACCAAACTGACGACGAGTTTGTGACCACTCCTATTCCGCGAAAATGCCAGAATTCTCAAGCACAAAAGGGTCATGGCTAAACCATTTCTTACTTTTAATAAAGATTCCCCACCATGAGGTAAAAGTGCCAAAAAGGGAATAAAAATACAAAAGGCTCAAAGAGGGCATATGCGCCTTTTCATCTCTTAGAACGGCACACCGAAAACTCCCTGTCAACAAAATAAATTGGGTTGTGGTCAGTCTCTTGACTTACTTCTTTGTCCAAAATTGGAGTTACACAAAATTTGTGAATTGAGTTTTAACTCGGCGTCACAACTTTGTGGTGGTACGTCACAAGGGGTCTCACACCACTTCGGAACAACTAATTACACCAAAATACAGTTTCTATCCGGATGCGCTTTGTGTGTAATGAACAATGGAATCAAATAAAGCTAAGTTTTAATTCCCCTCACATACGTCATTCCGCTCTGCAAGTTCGTAAAAAATTCGAGAAAACGGCGGCCAATTCGAAATTAATAACAAGTTTACATCGGCCGGGTGGGTATGGGAGCGAACTTTAGGTTTTTCATATTTCTTTACATAAAAGACACAAAGAGAGCATAATATGCGTTTTTTCATCTCTTGTTATGAAACGCGACAATGAAGAGTCCCTGTCATCAAAACGAATTGGGGTTTGGTAACCAAACTTTGGTTACTATCTTGACCTGACTTTTTTGTTCTTTTTACTGAGTTTTAACTGACCAATCCTGTTTAAGTGTTATGGACAAGGGCAACCACAATCACTAGACACTAAAATGTAGCTATCATTAAGATTGACGAAGATTGACAAACGCTAACTTAATTTTAAATCAAATCGGAACGAAGAGTTCCCAAGACCACAATACGAGTAAAGATGCGCGTAAGCCTTGACCATGCTAATTCTTGCATGAAAGAACAAATTCTGAAAGTAAAAGGATTGGTGTTAGAATTTACCATACCCTATAACGACACAGAAGTGGACACTCGGCGCTGTATGATCCACATTCTAAGAATTATAAAACAGGCACGAATGATGAAAGAAGAGAAAAAATAGTCAGTTTTGAAAATATTTTGTAGTTCGCCGCCGGTTTTATCAAATTTTAAATAAAAAAATAGTTGCACCTGAATACACTTACAATGGAGGTCCGTTTAGTGTTAAGAGTGTTTGAACAAATGGCCCATCGCAAGTAATAGAGACAGGGGTCACATTTAATTACTCAAGAGGAAAAAATGCTAATTCGCAAAAAGTATCAAAAACCGAATTCCAAAATTTTAATTTCGAAAAGTTTCCAAAGGGTCCCCCCTCTGAAACTCGAGTTTTCACATATTATTTGCCATAAGGATTTGGGATATTGGCATTTGGAAGATGGTAGGATTCTCAATGAATCGATTCGTTTCCAGAGGGAAACGAAAACGGAAACGAAACGCGTTCTTTTGAGAGAAACGGCAATGAAAAAGGTTCTTTTGAGAGAAACGGCAACAACACTGGTTCCTTTGAGAGAAACGGCGACGAAACGGCTTCTTTTGAGAGAAACGGCAACAAAACTGGTTCCTTTGAGAGAAACGGCGACGAAACGGGTTCTTTTGAGAGAAACGGCAACGAAACGGAAACGAAGCAAACGAAATTTAAAAATTTTCTTCAAAATCCTCACAATAGTGACCAACTTTTATTTTGACCCCACTGACATCAGAAGGGTTTAGGATTGTCCGTGCCCCTAGTTCCGATTATACGGGTATTTGAGTTGTGTTTTTTCTTGACGGGTTGACTAAATAATAATTTATGTATAATAATAATAATAATAATAACTAAATAATAATAATGAGTATAAATAATTTGAGAGTTTCTAACTCGAAATCCTGTTTTTCCCCCGATTCGGATTACACGGGTATTTTAGATCCGGGCAGTGTCTTGATACAGTGAGTTTGCAATTAGCTCACTAGTCATTTTTCCATTCTCAGCGAGTTGATTTTTTGCATATTCTCCGAATTCGGTAATACCCGGGTATTTTAGTTCCACGTATTTTTTGATAGGTTGAGATCGGATGCTTGAATAATATGTTATGATCGAATTCCTTTGAATAAAAATGTGACTTAGAATGTATTCAGATGAAACGTGTTCAAAACTGCCTCACGAAAATGCTGCAAGGCTAATATTGCCGTGTTAAGGTATAAAACTTGGTTGTCATTTCTCATATTCCAGAAACAGCACCCCTCAATCTTGGAGATTTTTTAAATCACGTTTCCGTTTCGTTTCCAACTGGAAACGGAAACAAAACAAATTATTCGTTTCCAAAACTTTGGAAACGGAAACGATTCTAGAAACGGAATCGTTTCCGTTTCTGGAAACGATTCCTTGAGAAGCCTAGAAGATGGACGTGAATGTGCACTGGCTGGAATGACTTTGTTGATTTAGAAAGAGCTTATGGGGAATCAAAATTTCGAAAAACAAATTAACATTTTCAAATTTCAAAAAACTAAAGAAATAAATAAAATTTTTGCAAATTCTTGAAATTTTTTCAGTTTTGAACAATTTATAAAAAAATGAATTTTTCATTTGTAAATTTTATTTTTGACAATTTCAATTTTTGTGTGAAAATTTCAATTTTTGCATGCATTTAGACTCATTACTGCAGTGTACATAGGGGTCCACCTTGTCGTCGGAGTTTACGGCACTTTTGGAGGCACTGTTGGAGAGATTTCAATCTGCGACAAAGTGCGAAGCTCCTCCCCTAACAATTAGAATGTTCCAATGAGGAGAAGTGCAACAGGATAGCAACATGAGTTTGCAATTCTCTGATGCTGCGAGGATCAGGGGCTTCTATTAATTTTGGAATAATCTGCCAGAGGACTCTACTGCACTCTTTTCAACAATGGCATCGTTACCAAAATACAAAAGTGCAGTTTTCAAAATGCCAAGGTCTCACCCCCAAAACTGGTAAATTAGTTCGGACTCTTGCGCATTCGTAGCCAAAAGTGCGATGTGTAAAGGTATGATGCAAGCTGCCATTGATAGTGCAACAATTTCTTGATGGGGGAAGTGGGTAATCTGCCGCGCTGGACTCATTGAAATTTCAAAACTTAAAATTCAACATTTTAGTTTTTAATCACCTTCCAGAAACGTGTTAACGTGAAATGCGTGCAAATACCCACGTTAGCATTATGTGCTGGACAACCTATTTTGCGGATAAAACTGTCCGGTTTATATACGACGGAATTTTTTCGAATTTAATTAATAAAAATTGTAACAAACTTACACCCTCACTCCGTCAGACACGTTTGACAAATCTAAATCTCGATGGTAATTCCGATTTATATTTGGTTCAAAATTGGAGACTGTGTGATGTCCGTGTGATGTCATGCGATGGAGGGGTCACTACGACCTCATTCAGCGAATGTCAAAGGTGGTCGTGATGACGACGAGTTTAAAAAAAAAAATTTCGACTAAATATGATTTTTATTTGGAATTTAGGCGTTAAACTCTTGATTTCGAAGGAGGTCTATCAGAAACCTCGAATCGCTACTACAAATACCCTAACGAAAATTTTAATAATCTCTAGATAATGTTCCCTTTTGGGTTATGCATTATTCTCTACTTGTCGCTTTGTCTCAGCAGGAAAACAAACAACGATAATTCAGGACGGAAATGGCTAATTGTTTGGAACCACATGCCAAATTACTTTTTATACAATCGATTTTAGTCAACAAAAACTGTATCAAACAATGAGCAACCAAAATTGAGTGAATTTCTGTAGATGTCACAAATCTGGGACTTTGCTTTATACAAATATTTTTGAACATCACATAATGGGTCAAATTATTTTAGGTTAAAGAATGCATAAAAACACTAGTGGCAAATGGAATGAAATCGGATTACAGAAAACTGGAATCCAGAAAAACGAAATTCTGGATAAACAGATTTTCTCCTAGTTTAGGTATTCTGGGTACTTTTCGAATGGATGTTGTAATGAATGAATGAATGGATTAGTAATTTCTGAAATGGAATCACATTTTTTTGAGTGATAAAAGCGTCGTTTTTCGGTGTGTTTTTTATCATTCCCATTTAGGAGAAAAAGTCCGTGATTGATCCGCGCCTTAATTGCGAGATATAAAAATTGTCCGTAATTAAACGTAGACGTAATTTGAGCTCAAATTCTCTGAATTCAAATGAGCTGCAAATGTGACACGTAGAGATTATTTTATTGATCCGAGAAGAGGTTCTGAGTTGTTAAACAAATTAGATGTACATTGCATGTAACAACCGGAATAACTGGGTTGCATACGCGGATTTCACTATTACAAGAAAGAGAAAGATAATTTCAAGTTCAGGGTTTCACAAAAAAGAAAACCGGTAGGTCTGAATAATTGAAGGTGATGCAGCTGGTGTTCTTAAGTAATTCCTGAAAGTGAAAATATTGCGACGTCAATTATGAGATTGAGAATGTGAAAGCAACAATTATCGAGTTTAGATAAAATCATTACAGAAATGATGGAGTAGTCTCAGTAGGGTGACAGGATGGGGAGCGTTTCAGGTCTCCAAGGCCTATCTCAATCTCCCTGCAGTACATCAAATAGTATTTTTCTACTAATAACATTATTCATACTCAGCCCAAATGTTCATTCAACAGAAGTAGAAGAATTTGGATGGATTCAGGGGCCAGAGGTGACATTCACCAGTTTAGAGAGTCTTCAAGAACGTGGACGAAAAGGAAATAAGAAAAAGAAGAAGAAGAAGAAACATAAGAAGAAACATGGAGGCGGATGGGGATGGGCACCAAAGGTAAAACATTTTTGGTTAAAATTTTCTTTAAAAACTTGTTGTAAATTTGAAGCTATTCATTTTTAACGATATTTTAATTGAGATTATGAATTATTCAAAAATGATGCAAATTTTTGGCTAATAGAAAGTTTGAAACAATTGTACGTGGATTTTAGTTATTTCGTTTATTAATAGTACTTTTTAATTTGAATTTAATTCACAGTGTGCTGCTTATGGCGAGCGTTGTATCCTAGATGAAGATTGTTGCCATGGTCCATGTAATTATTTAGGATGGGCCTATGCTCTTGAAAGAGT
>JAQIYD010000207.1:0-10663 GCA_034699565.1 Anurida granulata
AAAATAAACACCCCGCTCTCAATTCTAATTTTGTTAATCGGTCTTTTTCGCTGTACGACAATATCCCACCACCGACCACCCGCATATTTTGTGTGAAATTTGGTTAATATATCGTAACAATTAAATTAAAAAACTAATAATGACAGTGTCATAAAATAATAAATAAATGCTATCAATAAACCCTACTCAACGCCTTGCCAACATAAGTTGTAAATTATTTGAATCCAGGGGAAAGTTTGGGTCGCCTACAATTTTTCTAAATGAATCTGTCGAAATTAACTCATAAATCATTGACCTTAACAAATGCCCTTAAAATCGAGCATTTCATTTTAGAAGTTTTCTTCGTTGTCGAGCACTAAGTTATACACAACAGAAAAAGGCAACCCTAGACCAAGAAACTAAATTTGAAAAATCTTTATTTGTGAGTACGTTGCTGTAAAACGGCGGATATTGTAGTAGATAAATGCGTCAACTAAAATCTGTCAACGACAAATCTGTTACTTAAAATTACATGTCAAATATACCCTTCAGTGAGAAAAAATGTTAAGGTCAAAATTCTAAATATTTTATAAATTAACCAAATTTTTTAAACTTTTAGACTTACGTTTTACACGATTTAAATTCCGGTTACTTAAGGTTACATTGGCTTACGAGGGAACCTCAAGCGGTTGATGACTCCGATTCTCACCAAATTCGCGACATTGTTTCATTTTGGTAACAAATTAAGATTTGCGTTAAATAAAACCAACGGGGCAAAATTTGATTTTACTCGAAAATTTGAAACTTCTTGGGTGAAAAATGAACTGCCCAATTTGAATTAACGTGGAAACAGGAAGGGCCCCTCGTTTAATTTTCAACTTTGCGCCTAAAATTTGTTAGATTCGAAGAAAAGTTACTTTTCTCCAAAACTCTTAAGACCCAGGCGTATCTTCAGAATAGACGCTGCATTTCTTCGTTGAACAGCCAGGAAAAGCGGTTACTGCAGGAAAGGAAGCCACTCCTTATTCCCTTGTGATTCTGTTCAAACTTCAACAGTGGCTGTCTTCAAAAAAGTCAAGCCCTCTTCCGAAACAGTGTGGAGGAAGTCACTGCACAGCTTCAAAGACTGTTTAGTATACTTTTATAAATCACATTCAGAAAATAAAACTATTTTCACAATTTCTCTGGAAGGCCTTGAACAAGTACTCGTTTTATTGAGCACACTCTTATTTTATTAAAAAAAGGTTAACGTTGATGACACTTGTTTTGGTCGTTCAAGTTATATGATAAGATAAACAGGATTATTATCTGCTTCAGGGATTGGAAGACAATGATCAATGTTATCCCCCAAGTCTTCTTGTAGAGCAGACACGTCGAGTGGGACTTTTGGACCCAGGAACATTGCCCGATGCGTGTGATCTTGAACTTCATACCGGGTGAGGGGATGGAGTAGGACTGAGAGACTACCATGATTTTGCATAAACCAGGACAGGGCTGGGGAAATGGCTGATTTGTTACAGCATGTTTCATAACTTCCAATTGGATGAGGACCTGGGTGCGAATCAATTCAAATCACCCTTTAATTTAAAATTTTAAACATGTAATATTTCAATAAAATGGTGCAAACCTCGAGGGACCAAGTTTACGACATTCAAACGGCATCCACTCAAAATCCCAAGATCAATCACGGATTGGATTTCATCTCTATACACAAAGAATTGAGAAATTCCGCGGAACAATGGTCAAATTGTTATACGAAGGTGAACATACCGGAAGAAGAGCGCTTCTTCTCTGTTCACTACATTATTTTGGAAGAAATAGGTATGGAAATGATATCCACGAATTTCGTCCAAGTTGGGATCATCTTCGACTGCGCACAGGGAGTTTTCAAAGAAGAACACTGACGCAACTATCAGAATTTTGTTCACAGCCACCATTGTAGTAATTTTTCGACCTTGTAACCAAAAAAATTAACTGCAAATCTAAATAAAGTGTACTAATGGACCAACGTGAGGATTATAAGAACTTAGAGATAAAAATTTACTATTCTGGTAGGTTTTATTTTTGTGGATGACCTCACCCGATAACAATTAGAAATGACAATATGACTCAATGAAGAATATGATTTCATGGACAGTAGCTTAGCAAGGAGGGAATTTGGGGAAAATAATACAACTAACATTTGGGTACCATGAGAAGGGTTGCATGTTCTTGGAGTTTGGTATTCCTAATTTTAACACACCAGCTATTCAAAATGAAAATTGAAAAGAATACAGCGAGGAACTCCGCCACAAATATGGAACAGTTCCAAAGTTGGGAGTGACAAGTACGGACTTGACACGCCCATTTCGCCGGTTATTTTCAGCGCATCGATTAGTAATGATTACATTTTTGAATCGAGTCGAAGTTTCAAATCAACCATGTTGCCATATTTACTGTTGAAAAATAACTGTAAGAGAGGTCCGCCAACTTTTTTGGAAATATGTGCCGAACTTCGACTGGCAGTTTTGATTTTAAAAGCAAACTTCTTTATTTATTATTACGGTCATTCTATACACATATAAGAAATAGATTATTCAGGACTTATTTTGAAAACAAATTCAACTGTTAGTTTTTTGAAAACATAAATCCACTTGAATTATGTATTACATGCACACCGCAACCGCATCTGAAACAGTTTAAAGATGGAAGTATGGATGAGCCAGTGAATTTCTGATTTTTTGATGGTTATGTTGGTTCGTAAGTTCAGATCAATACAAACTAAAAGAATTGATGAATAAAACGCTTTCTAAAAACGTTTTGCAATAAAGGATCGTCTCATTATGCCTCCGCCAGAATGTTTCCAGTTCAACGCAATTTCATTAAAACTCGCTGGCTAAGCTTGCAGTTCAGATTTGAAAGGAGTTTTCCCTTTAAAGCGTTTTTTTTTATTTCGAGAGGATAAATATCCATTCCGATATTTATCCGTAAAAAATAAATATTTTAACATAAGTGCATTTCTTAAAATGAAAACCTCTCGAAAAAATATCTCGAAACAGAGAAATTCTATCACATTGATAATCGATTTTGTGTGCAGGGGAAATTAGGTGGTTCATTGCCATTTTTTTAATTAAAAAATAAATGGAAAGTAAAATCTGCTTGAAAAACATATTTGGATGATCGAAAACATGGGCGACTTTTGGTTTGCAGATTTATTGTTTTCTATGTAATTAGGGTTTCAATTTGAATTTAATTTCATCCATGTTCAAATCTTGCTTTGAATTTAAGTTTTGCCAACTATTATATGATGAATTAAAGCAGAATTAATTCATTTTGTCAGTAATAGCCGAATTTTGGAAAGGTTCGTAGTTTTCAAAACAAGCACGTAGATCCTCCTATTAAAAGTTTGGTTTTTTACTTTTAACTGAAGCGAAAAGAGTAAACGGTCTCTGTCATAATTGTTGTAAAGAGTAGCAGGTATTTAAAATAGCCCTTTCACAAAGTGTGGTTTTTAAACTTATATCTCCTCTCTCGGTGCGCTTTTAAACTTGTTCAAGTCAGTTTCAACATTAAAAACACTTAAACATTTGAACGTGCAAAACTACTATTGGGCAATGGGTTCAAATACGAATTGTGCTTTTAATCTGGTAAGCTGATCATATTTCTTAAACATGTTTGTAAATTTGAAAAGGTTTTCAAAAAATTCTCCCACTTAAACAAATGTCAACATTTATTTATTGAAATGTTTTAGTGGAAAGAAGAAAACCATTTCGTTGTTAAAATTTCAAAATTTACACCGGAGATTACTGAGAATGAATTGTGTCATTTCCAAAACGACTCCCCTTCTGGAGATGTTATGAGAACCAGCTTGTAAGTTTAGCATTTTAATTACTTAATCAACTTGATTCGTCAATTGAGAAATGAAGAGAATTTAATTGGAGCTTTATAAATTTACAAACAATGTTTAACGCGGTATATCAATTGAAACGACAATTTTTAAAAATTTCATTTTTTATTAACTTTGAAGCCAAACGACTGTAACAATCTTGGATAGGAAGAATACGTACGATTGTATCCTGCTTCTTGGAGTGAACTCAATGCCTTGGAATCCTCTCCCAATAATTTCTGCCAGGGCGAATTTCGCGTATGAAAGGAAAGTTTCCGGTGATTTCACTTTGGAATTGGACGATCGGAGACGTTTTGATGGATCACGGAGAAGCATTTGGTGTGTTGAATTACACGGTTCCGACGCTATGATGGTGTTGGACGAACTCGTTGAAATTATCATCAAAATCACTGTTAACACAAGTACGTGAAATTTTTTCTGATCTGGAATCCCTGCGTTTCCGCGCCAATCAACCACACTTTCCCTAACGTTAGCATTTTCTTGGCCAACATTGAGAAGTGTTTATTTCTTTATACTTTTTTCGTAGCATTTCGCTACAAATTACAGCAGCAGAGCTTATAAAGTTAAACAGCAAACTGAGAATTAAAATGTACTTTAAATTTGGCGCCCCTGGGCATGGATTTTGTCGAGCGAAAAGTTTGCAATCATAAATTTGCTTTAAAAGGAATACCTTTTGTTATTACACAAATCAATTAAAGCAGCCAAACTATCGTTTTAAAAAGGAAGCGTAAACCTAACCTAACCTTATCTCGGGCTCACCAAAATAGTGAAATTATCACACTAACTTTTTCTCTGACTATCTTGAGTCCTCCGGTCACAAGTTTAAATATAATAGGCTTGTTCATTGGGATTTTACTGAAAAGTAGCGACCACTTATAAGTAAAGTAAAAAAAAGTTTGCGAATGCGTGGACCACTTATTTTCTGAAAACTTATTTTTTGAATTCTGAAAGGGAACAGCTGTTCCTTGTTTGTTATTTGTTAATTTCTAATTAATTACAAATTTCGATTAATACGATGCCTGTTAATGAGTGTAAATGATGAAAACGTCCATCACTAATCACAACTTGTCATCAAACGCTAAGGTGTGTACGAATTTAGTCTCTCTTCCTTCTTTGTAGGTAATTAATGCGAATTAATTGCGAGTTTTCTTGATATAAACTTAGTTCACACCTTAGTAATCACCGTTAGTTGTTGGTAGTGGTGTCTTAGACAAATTTTAATTAATTTGTCACACGAACATTTTCAATTTCGTTTTTGAACTGAAGTTTATAGAGATGGGGAGAGGAGAGGAGAAAATAAGTGACTTTTAAGTGATTTAAGGCACTCTGGAGATCCTTAAATTTTTTCAACTTAAAAGTGAGAATTTCAGTGGCGGTGCATGCGCAGAAACGACCACTTATTTTTTCCAGTTATAAGTGAAACTCACTTAAAAGTGGTCCTCAATGAACAAGCCTAATATTCCCAACTAGAGTTGCTTATTTTAGGCAGAAATTAAAGTGGGTCACGTTCAATAACATGCACAGCTTAACTTCAATACGTTTAACCATTTTCTACTGTTTCACAGATTATTTGGAAACTCAATTAGCGATGCAACTGGGATTTGGTTCAATGCCAAAGTCTACATGGCGTATGAATGGTCGGACCATGTTTGACGTCGTGATTGAGGCGGATTGCCAGAAATTCCCATCACATCGGGCCATTTTAGCCGGTAAAAATCTTTTGCACCAACATTATGTGGTCTACTAATTTTATACCATTAACACTATCCATTTTGTTTGCAGCTGCGAGCCCTGTTTTCAACAAAATGTTCAGCCATAGCACAAAGGAATCTCTTGAAAACCAAATTGAAATTCACGGAGTCACCGTAGAGACAATGCTGAACTTCCTTCAGTACATGTACTGCAAGGACTGCGATCACTTCAGAAGTGGTGGTTTAGATGAGCTGATGGAATTGTACGTGGTCGCTGACCGATACCTCATGGATGACCTCAAGGCTCATTGCATCAAATTGTCGGTTGGAAAGTTGACAACACTAAACGCAATGGACATTTTGGAATTTGGTGAATTTTTCGAAGAAAATAGGATCATCAAAGCAATTAAGCTCTTTTGTTGGAAGTATACAATCAGTATATTAATCTCTTTTCCCATTACTTTCATAGTTTTGACTAAATCCATCTTTTGTTTACAGAAATCGGCGTTCAATCTGGGAGGGGCAAAGTTGCATTAAAACCCTCCTCAAAAAGTGCCATCCCCTACACAGTTGTACGTCATCCACATGGTGTACTTTCTGCTACGTGGAATAATGAATGCCTGCTCAAAGTGTAGAATGTAAATAAGTTTACAATTAGTTGAAATATGTTCAAAATTAAGTTTATATTTTAAAAGTTCGTTCATTACATTTATTTTTTTAATGATATTCTTTTTAAACTAAATAAGCTCAATTAAAACGTATACTTTATTTGGAATTCAGCGTTTACAAGCCAAGCTCTGATTTTCACAGGACAAACATTTATTTTGAACACATTAGGGCGCCAGTCTTAAAATTTAGAATAATAACTAAACGTTTTCAAATGCTTGTTCATTATAAGTTCATTTTGAGCCAGAGTAGTTCTAGTTGAATACATAATTTAATGCAGGGTTATCACATTAAAATCCGTTTGTGCTAAACCAAAGACATTGTTTTGGGCTGATTCACTAATGACGTCGTGCGTTTTGCCAATTTTTTTACGCCCCGCCCCCCTCAAATCACCGAGCATCATTTCTGGTCGTACCCCTTCCCCCCGATAACGTCACTTTTCAAAAATTACTGATCTCGATTTTTGCATTACAAAGCGTAGGCAATCGCTGTGTTCTAATATTGACTTGCCGCTGCTCCCAAAAATTAAGGAGCCAGAGCCCAGTGGCTCCCAGCTATGAAAGAGCCGAGGCTCCCTCCTTAAGTGATAGATATACAGGGTGTTGTTTATTGAAGGCATCTTTCCCGCCAAATTTTATATTAGGGGCACGCAGCCTTCTCCCGTGCTTTCCCCAACTTTTGCGGGAAGTGCGAAAATAAAGCAGCCTGCACTGCTGCAGGCTGCAAATGTTGCTTGTATGGTGACATTGGTTTCTTTGATTGTGAAGATGGTGATACGTCTGTATGAGTAGAATGTGATGGATGTGGAAATGTCAATTTATTGCAAGTATTCAGCCATTAATGACATTCTGTTAGCTAGTTTTGAAAGATAACTTTCTTCTTCTGATCAATTTTCAACAAAACGACATTTGTTGTACACATTATAGTTTCAAAAGGCCTTTCTTGAATAGTTTGAAAATGACTCGATCCCTACAATCACTTTGATCCAATCAACGTTCCATTCATCCAAACTTGAAGCCATGAATAGTCCAAAAACAAAGAATAAAATAAAATAAAATACTGTTGCCAAAAAAAGTCTACTAAAATGAAAAGAAAACTACCGTTTGCTGGGATAAGGAGGATTTGTGTATACTGCAGGGATGTTTTTGGTAATCTTCAAGTTCCCCCGAGTATCCATAATAACTAAGATAATAAAAATAGTGGAAAATGAGTGCGGCCCCGCTAATTATAAATACAACGGCGAGTAAACCGATTGCAACGTTCCAAGTATTTTTTGCAACTAAGTTCTCGGCAAATGGAGTTGCAAGGAAGATGGATGATTGCTGCCTTTCGCTTTGATTAAAACTGTCCGTTGAGTCTTCTTCTTTAGGATTTCCATAATAATTGGCAGCAGTTACTAGAGTAATGGCATACCACAACAACATGCTTCCAAAAAATTTCTTGTCATTCATTTTCAAGGCTTGGATGTAAATTAAATAGAATTCAGAGTTTATCCCAATTAAAGTTTAGAAATATTTTTGAAATTATTTAACTACAGATTCGTTAAAGATTAATATTCCTTTTTTGGGTGTTGGCGTTGTATTCTTTGACTATTGTTTTAGGTCAAAACTTGACATAAACCACTTAACTCTAATTGACTTGCATAAATGTTTGTTTTATCCCTGCAGCCTTTCATTAGGCATACTGTAGTGACCCCAATTTTTCAAATAAATGGTCAACATGTGAACTAATGAAACGAAACGCCTACTTCGGTGATGCAGCAATCAAAAATGATAGGGAATTGAAGTAACACATCAAATAGAGTTTCGGTAGTTTATAAACCTAAAGCAAAATTGCTATGGTTGGTCCTAAAGTCTGGTGGTTTTGTTTTTAGTTTTTGATACACATTCAAACTTCGATGGCACACATCTATCAAGCACAGAAAGAGGTTGCTAGAAGTCAATATTAGGGACACTTCCGAGAGTTTATTTCGGCAGTTAGCCGAGTTGGGCCTCCTTACAACAAGGAAATGGCGTCGCAATTTGTAAGTTTATTCCATACGCAAAACGTAACACTTAAAACTTAAATTGAAATGCAAAATAGAATAAATCCAAACTTCAGATATTGAATGAACCGGTTATTTTTAGTTATTTAAATGTTTCCGTTTGAGAGCATTGTCAAAAGGTTTCAACAAACTCGAATCTTCATACTTTTTAAACACCTTAAGCATAGCTTTGTCTGAAATATTTTGGTGTAATAATTCTGGTGATCCCTCTTATTCAAGTGGCCTCTCTGCGATAAATGAGGCAAAATTAAAATTCAGGGAAACTTCCGAGCAGAATATAGATAAGGTAAGTCCTTCTCACAACTTATTCTTTCCTCATTATTTCCCTTTCCTTCTACAGAATGGTTGTACAACAGTATGTGAGATTAAGGTATTCGACGGGGATACAAGGGTACAATCTGAATTGCGATCAAGTCAAACAAGATCGTCGTCAAGTGAAATTTGGAAACTTTGTGAAACTTTAAAAGTGTTTCATTTGAAATTAAACAAAATCAAAGAAACTGATTTTTCATGCTGATGATCCAATCAGGAATGAAACAAGTGAGTATAGTCGTGACAACGATTACCAGATGCTCCATTTTAGCGTATTTAAGAGTTGTAATATTTCAAATAAAGACTTGATGACACTGAGAAGTAAAAAGTTCGAAAGAATTAAATGTTCTAACATAAACTTGAACGAGAAATCATTATTTGGCGTCTTTGGCATAATGCATTGATCTCGTTCTAAGTCGCTGAATTGGTGGGTCTAATTTGGAATCCATGTTGTCCATATTGTAGCAAGAATTAGCCCGACTTCAAATGTTTTTTTTTTGTATTTCAACCCAAGAATTCTGTGATAATGTGTGGTCCCTTGTTGATGCAAACATGATTATTGACCCCGCTCGAAATTTAAGAATGTTTAACGATTCTGTTCCTATAAATAATATAATTTTTATAGCCATATGCACACTATGTAAAAGGTTTCCATTTAATATTAATAGTGGAGATAAGGATTTTGATATAATTGAAAAATTAAAAGTATGACTGAACGAATTCCTGTTTTCAGAATTCTTATCGGCAAAGAAAAATCATGAGGTGTCAAAAATCTAATTCGTTGGCAGAACGGAAGATGGTTGTTTACTGTAACTAATGATAAGTTTAGCATACTTTTTTTTGTTTAGTTGTAAATGTCTAATTGTATCATTAAATCTGAAAATAAAATTTGGTCTATCCCGAAAAATACATAATTTTGAGTGAAAGTTGTTAGCCACCTTGTTCTAGTACAAGGCTGATAGCGGAGGTACAGTTAAAGGTCACTTTTAATCTCGAAGTCTTGATAGTATTCCTGTGAGTTTAACAAGAATAACACCGAGTAGACCGAAGAACCATATAATTAACCCAAAAGAGGTTGCCGTGTGTTAAGAAGTCTACTACGACAAGTAGAAACATAAGAACATGCTCTAAAATTAAATTGGGCCTTGCATTAATTCCAAGGCAAACGTCTTCTTCATCTTATTCTCACTCCAGAAACACTGAGTTACAGAGTTAGTACACAGTTTATTTCGGCTTGTTACAATAGCAATCTCTTCGCTTTCATTTAGTTTTGTTTCCCAGAATGGAATTTACAGACAAGCGTGTTCTCGTCACAGGAGGGGCCCAAGGTTAACAAATAATTTGGAAAGCTAATGCTGTTCTACAAAACTTTTGCATTCAAATTTTCTGGAACGCCTACAGGTCTCGGAAGGGCAATTGTACAAAAATTTCATGATTCCGGAGCAACAGTAGTTGCACTCGACAAGGACTTGGTAGCATTGAACCAATTGAAATCCGAATTGCCAAATGTCACTACGATCCAGGTGGACTTGTTGGACTGGAATGCAACGCAACTGGAAGTTGAGAAGGCGGGTCCATTCAATCACTTGGTGAATAATGCAGGCGTATTTTCCCCAACGCCCCTCATGAGCATTATTGAATCGGACGTGGATTTGTAAGTTATTTCAAAAAGCTTAATTTCTTTCAAAACAACTGCAAAGAATTGAAATGAAATTATTTTACTAGTATCTTCGGAGTTAATTTCAAGGCTGGTTTGAACGTGGCTCAAATATTTGCCAAAGGAGTTGTTGCAGCTGGAATCCAGGGAGCCACAATTGTTAATATTTCCTCTATGGTGAGTTCCTCAATTTGTTTTGTTTGGCGAATTTTCAAAATGCAACCTAATGTGAGTATCCATTACATTAAGGCGGATCGGATCTGCGAAGCTGGTGTCATCGTTTACTGTTGCAGTAAAGCGGCAGTGACGATGATGACCAAATGTATGGCAAAAGAGCTTGGTCCCCATGGTATTCGTGTCAACTGCGTCTGCCCTACCGGTATGAGAACAAATTTGTTTGGGCAAATAATGGAAATTCCAGCCTTGGA
>JAQIYD010000208.1:0-10652 GCA_034699565.1 Anurida granulata
ATGACCAGCAAGGAGTGCATGGGTTTGAAAGCGTGGTTGCGAATGAAGGGTCAAGAAGAATTTAACGATTTGGATTTAATAGGTGAAAACAATGTCAATGGAATGTTGGGAAATTAATTCAAACGATAACTATTTCAGAAACTAATAACTTAATGTTAAGTGTTAAAATTCACTGTTTGCGGGTTTTGTACCGCTCTGATCTGATTACTATATTAAAATGCATACTATATATTACTATATAAAAATGTAACACCTACTATTAAGTGAAAGACTAAACTTGTTTGTTTATCGGTATTCAACTTTAGAGGAACAACAGCATATCCAGGCTGGCTGTATTTTGTACAGGTTCAAAACATTGAGTACCATTATAGCCGTCGTAATGTCACTCATGACTAGTTTTCTCAAAAAAGTTAGTTAAATTGTTGAAAACTAGATAGACTTTTTCTGAATCGAGTAAGCCTACGTGACTTATTATAATGGAATCATGGAACGTATACATTCATATGTGCTTTTGTAATTTAGCTACAGCCAAGAATTGTGGAATTCCGTATATGAATGGATTGAAGCTTCGAAAGCATTGACGAATCTGCTCTCAAGCTGCAAGCGGAATCCTGTATAGTAATAAGGATTGCGCACTCCCAGAGTAACACCTACTATTAAGTGAAAGACTAAACTTGTTTGTTTATCGGTATTCAACTTTAAAGGAACAACAGCATATCGAGGCTGGCTTGTATTTTGTACAGGTTCAAAACATTGAGTACCATTGTAGCGGTCGTAATGTCACTCATGACTAGTTTCCCCAATGAAGTTAGTTGAATTGTTGAAAACTAGATAGACTTTTTCTAAATCGAGTAAGCCTACGTGACTTATTATAATGGAATCATAGAACCTATACATTCATATGAGCTTTTGTAAGTTAGCTATAGCCAAGAATTGTGGAATTCCGTATATGAATGGTTTGTAACTTCGAAAGCATTGACGAAACTGTTCTCCGAAGAACCACGTGCCTGGCAATACTCAATACAATAATGACTGACTAAATCTTGAATATCATCTACTGTTATGCGTGAGACATATGCACAAAATATTTAGGATGTTATAGGTTCGTTTCGATTTTGGGAGATCAAACTTATTCAGTGAAAATATCACTTATGAAATGTTTTCGTTAATGAAGCTGGTTAACTTGGCACTGTGAACGTCTATTTTGAATGTGTGACCGAAGAGTTGTTCACAGATGGAGCTAAGGCTTTTGATTTTTTATGTTTGTCTATTCTGAAAAAAAATTGTTCGCTTCTGCCTTAGTCATGTGAAGACTAATGCCAATTTAGAACAGGGATACGTTACCAATTGAAGTATGTCTGTTAATTGACTAAAGTAGTTGTTTAAAAGTAGACTCACATTGTCTTGTCACTACTTGAAAATCTTAAAGCTGTAGCTTTTGTGCTAAAGTTAAAACGTGTAAGTTGGCCTACTCCAATTGCCTTCAGCTGCAACAGGCAACCGCTCCCTTAATAAACCATAAGAACTAAAGACCGTGACTTACGTCATTTTATGTTTGTTGAAAAGCAATCGGTTCTCCAACAAGGTGGACACAATTGAATGTATCATTTTAATTTCTCGTCTTGCAACCCAATATGTCCACGTGTAGTTTCTGCTATCTGCGGTATAAACCCATTTACACTACTATCCTGATGCTTTACTTCATTTGCACCTTTGAAAGCTAGATAGACTTTTTCTGAATTCAGTAAGTCTACGTGATTTATTATAATGGAATTACAGAAAGTATAGATTCATGTGTGTTTTTGTAAGTTAGCTATATTAAATTTGCCACGAAGAAAGCTACAACTATATCAGACACAAGAACATCACACTTGTCTTTAAATCAATACATGTTTAGATTTGGTTGCGCTTTTAGAAAATATGGATTCGAATTATTATTTTTCCCCACGTTAATTATTGTTGAGATAATGCCGAGTATTTGTTCTTGTTGCCTCCGCTACGGTTATACACAACGGCAACGAAAATCGTACCAGAACACCGTGCAGTATTTCTGTGCCTGCTTGTTTAATGTCAGTCGATACTACAACAAACGGAACACAATACTGGGTACGGGATGCACCTTGGGATAAAGCGTATAACTTGACCTTTCCTGCTAAAACCATTTTCGATATAGTCTGTTATGAATTCTAGTTGCTGTACAACTATTTAGCAGGAATAGAAATTGGTTTACATTTTTCAAGCCTTTTCAACAAAATGCCTACTTGTAAGGCCCCACGCCAAGAATTGTGGAATTAAGTAAATGACTGGATTGTAACTTCTAAAGCATTGACGAAGCTGCTCTCTAGCTGCACGCTGAATCCAATATAGTAATAAGGATTGCTTACTCCCAGAGTAACAGCTACTATTAAGTGAAAGAGTAAAACTGTTTGTTTATCGTTATTGAACTTTAAAATAACAACAGCATATCCAGGCTGGCTTGTATTTTGTACAGGTTCAAAACATTGAGTACCATTGTAGCTGTTGTAATGTCACTCATAACTAGTTTTCCCAATGAAGTTTAGTTGAATTTTTTAAAACTAGATAGACTTTTTCTGAAGTGAGTAAGCCTACGTGACTTATTATAATGGAATTATAGAACGTATAGATTCATACGTGCTTCTGTATGTTAGCTATAGCCAAGAATTGTAGAATTCTGTATATGAATGGATTGTAACTTCGAAAGCATTGACGAATCGGCTCTCAAGCTGCACGCAGAATCCAATATAGTAATAAGGATTGCTTACTGCCAGAGTAAAACCTACTATTAAGTGAAAGACTAAAATTGTTTGTTTATCGTTATTCAACTTTAAAGGAGCAACATCATATCCAGGCTGGCTTGTATTTTGTACAGGTTCAAAATATTGAGTACTATTATAGCGGTCATAATGTCACTCATGAGACTACTTTTCCCAATGAAGTTAGTTAAATATTTGAAAACGAGATAGACTTTTTCTGAATCCAGTAAGCCTACGTGACTTATTATAATGGAATCATAGAACGTATAGATTCATACGTGCTTTTGTAAGTTAGCTGTAGCCAAGAATTGTAGAATTCTGTATATGAATGGATTGTAACTTCGAAAGCGTTGACGAAAGTGTTTCAGAAGCACCACGTGTCTGGCAATACTCAATACATTAATGACTGACTAAATCTTGAATATCATCTACTTTAGCGTGTGATACATGCTCAAAATATTGAGGATGTTATCGTTTTAATTTTGGGCGATCACACTTATGCAGTGAAAATATCACTTATGTGAAATGTTTTTGTTAATGAAGCTAGTTAACTCGGCACTGTGAAAGTCTATTTTGAATGTGTGACCGAAGAGTTGTTCACAGCTGGAACTAAGTTACCAATTGAAGAATGTCTGTTAATTGACTAAAGTAGTTGTTTTAGAGTAAACTCACATTGTCTTGTCGCTACTTGAGAGTCTTAAAGCTGTTGCTTTTGTGCTAAAGTTAAAACGTTGAATATGGCCTCCTCCAATTGGCCTCAACTGCAACAGGCAACCGCTCCGTTAATACACCGTACGAACTAAATGCCGTGTCTTACGTCATTTTATGTTTCTTGAAAAGCAATCGAGTCTCCAACAAGGTGGGCACAATGGAATGTATCATTGTAATTTCTCGTCTTGCAATCCAATATGTCCACGTGTAGTTTCTGCTTTCTGCGGTGTAAACCCATTTACACTACTATCATGATTCTTTACTTCATTTGCACGTTTCAAAGCTTGATAGACTTTTTCTGAATCCAGTAAGGGGCTGTTCGCTAATGGCGAAATTAATTTTTGGATGGATTTTGACCCCCTCCCCCCTCCAGTCAGCAGGAGTCATTCTCCCATGACCCCCACCCCCCCCCTAGTGACGCCATCATCGGCAAAATTTTTTATTAACATCCGTATGAATTTAACTTGGTAACTGATGCTAAAATTTATTGCGCCTCAAACATTTGTGCATGCCAGTAGTTAAAGTCTTTTATAATCAAAATGTCCTCGCTTTCTTCATTCGAAGTTTATTTCTTCGTTGGAAAAGCTGACTGCAAACTGCAGGTTCTTTCGCCGACTCTGCTACTGAAAGGCAAAAATAGTCGAATTTAATATTCGGGATGTCCCTCTTGACAATATGGTTCAGTGCCAATCTATATTTTAGGTCACCGAGGTGTCCATCTGTCTCACCTAACTTGAATTTTTTATTGGTTTGCGGAAAAAAATAGTGGCGCCATCGTTCTCAAGCACCCCCTCCCCCCCCTACCGCCATAAAACGTCATCAAAGCCTCGACCCCCCCTCCCCCCTTGGCTGATGGCGCCATTAGCGAACAACCCCTAAGTCTACGTGATTTATTATAATGGAATTACAGAACGTATCCATTCATGTGTTTTTGTAAGTTAGCCCTATTAAATTTGCCTCGAGGAAAGCTACAACTATATCAGACACAAGAACATCACACTTGTCTTTAAATCAATGCATGTTTTGATTTGGTTGCGCTTTTAGAAAATATTGATTCGAATTATTATTTTCCCCCACGTTAATTGTTGGGTTAATGCCGAGTATTTGTACTTGTTGCATCGGCTACGGTTATACATAACGGCAACGAAAGTCGTACCAGAAAACCGTGCAGTAGTTCTTTGCCTGCTTGTTTAATGTCAGTCGATACTACAACAGACGTCAATAAATATGATTAATTCATATCGGACCACGAAACTACTTTGTATTATAAATACTGCAAATAGTAAAACTTCACTCTCTTCCTGCATAGCAAGATGATCCCCAGTCTTGGTGCTTTTGAGGTGTAAGTTGACCAAATTAACCAATTCGTTAAACTGTAATGGACAAACAGTAAAAAGATAAGCCGGATTGGTAAGCATGAATTTTAAAATAAAAGTATTTTGTACATGGAATTACGTTGATAATTTAGAGTAAGCTTGTGACCTAAAATGATTTGATTCAAATAAATTTTCGGATCATTTACCCAAAATGTCGGGACAATTTCTTTGCATGATAACAGAATGTTGTTCTTGCTCAGTTTCCGCCAAACGACGTGTGTGTTTCATTTGTCTGCTAAACTAATTATCAATAGTATAATTAATTGGTTAGTTGAAAGAATTGTTTTCGCCTCACGTCAAAATTGAAGATTTAAGTACATTCTACAAAAAACTTTAAACATTGAACATGAGCGTTTAAACGTTAAGCAAGATGCTGAGCAACCACAATCCGAAGTGCCGCAGATCGTGGGCGTAAATTCATGAATTTTTAATATAAATTGTTAAACGTCAAAACGAGCCGTTTAAGAAATTGTTGGTGTAAAAGAACAGTGAGGAATGTGCTAGCTGAAGGTGTTCATGTTTCGAGTACTGGGCTTGTGTTCTATTGTTTTTCTTGATTAACGTATACATGACTTTTCTACTAACATAATTAGGTTTATTTATAATCGCTTAGCATGAATGCCTTGGCCTCTGTCAATCTAATATTTTGACTGATTATAAATAACTCAGGTGGGAGCACGAATTGTTGAATGTTCTAAAAAGTCAAAATTGAGACGTGATTTATGAGTCATCAAAATTTGTTAGGCTGTGTGCAAATGTGATTTCTGAACTAACTGCTTTAAGATCTAGTATGATCCTGTTAGGGCTATTTCTTCAGTTGCGATCTTATCGTGTTTGCTTTCCATCACCAAGTGCTTTTGCTTGGGTTTAAGGTAACTCAATTTTCGGAAGCGACATTTAGCCATATATCCACAACAATTTTCGTTGCAAAAAATAACACTCGAAATTCTGATCCCTATACTAAAAGCTATGAAAATTGAGCCCACATTGCTCTGCAGATTGTAAACCGTCAATGGTGTTGATTCAGGTGCATAAAATCTACCATTCCTCAGTCCGTGAGTGTCAAGATACATTAAGCCAGAATGAACATAAGAGTTCAACCGATTTTCAATTATGCCTGTTCTATCATGCCAAAGTGGATTCACCGTCCAATACTTTCTTTGTGGAAATAAGTGATCTGGCAATCCTCGATAAATTTTTGTCTCCGGATTTTTTTAAACAAATCATCTGCACCAACTTCCATCTCATCAGTAGTTCCAACAATTATTGTATGATTACACTGAGGAAATAATTTATCAACCAATTGATTTAGTTTGGGTGCATCCGTAAGAACGACACTATTAAGAATACGCTCAGTCATTAGTCGATAATCCTCTTTTAGCGGTGTGAGAGCCGCACGAAAAATTAACCCTAAGAACCGTGGTTGCCAATTTGTTTACGTCAATGACTCTGTACACAGTGAGCATATTTTCAATCCAATCTCGCTTCATTTTAGCGATCTGTTTAGCACTGTATTTCTTGGGGTTATATTTCTTTTCGTTCCAGTCGTAGCCAATTCAAGGGTCAATGGCTTGTAGTTTCGCTGGATAACTACGATGGAGTTTGATCAATGCCCTGTATCCATCATCGAGAGTCTCATTGATGGTAGATCGCTTCAAAGAAGGTAGAGGGGATAGGACGCGGGTTACGACTTTGTTTCTGTACGCATTTATCAGAACAAACCAACATATTAGTAGGAGAAGCATAAAGCAGCTAAAGCTATGCAGCCTCGTCACTGGATCCATTATTGCTATACCTAAAACAAATCCATACAGCCGAAATTATAATTAACGCATACATTTTGACTTTAAGTTCGTTGGTAATCTGCATCACTTCGGTTACCTTTGACTATAAATATTTTTATTTAAATTTATGTATCGTACCACCACGTAGTACAATACAATGGTGCACCATACGATTACCATTCACAAATTCTTCATAAGTAAGGAGCTTGGGTTTGTTATTCGATTAGCATCAAATTCTTACTGCAAGCATTACTTAATTAACTTGTAAATCCTCATTCAAGATTTTTTCTATACTCGAGCATAACAACTGAGGAAATGTGTACCTGAATACCTAACTGAAACTCCGTACGAAATTTTTTTACAGGTATCCCAAAAATTCCTGTGTTAAGTCCCAGTTAGAATTATTCAAACTTTTTTGAAAATGTGTTCAATCAAATTTAAGATAGATTCGTAAGAATCCTCATCAAATGTCACTTAAAATCTATCACCCTCATATCCGTAACTTAAAATCTATCAACCTCACATCCGTCAACTAAAATCAACTAAAATCTTAAAGGGCTTGCCCGCTTCGCTCGCATCCTCATCCATTCTCAATTGAATTTTTTATTATTAAGCGAAAACTCAACGAACCAGAGCCAGCAATCACTATTTTTCACATTTGTAAACCTAACCTTACATTTTCAATGTCACGTCACGTCGCTAATGTTTCTTAGACACCTGACCACCGGCCACAATAATACTATCTCCACCTAAAATGGTGTATTCGTGACAAACTCGATGGTTTCTGCTGATTGACACGGCTCTTGATTGCAATTGTTCAAATTGAAATTAAAATTGTTGAAATTGACATTGAAATTAAAGAGATAGAAATTGTAATTAAATTTATTGAAATTGGAATTGGAGATGTTTTGACAGATTGGTAACTGACGGATTTGAGGGTGACAGTTTTAAGTGACATGTTTGATGGAGTACCGCCCTCTCTAGTAATTGTGGATTGTCTCACTTTGATCCAGGACACAAGCCAGTGCGATGAAAATTGTATTGCTAGTGAAGTCATACGTAAGCTGTGTTGACAAAATCCATATCGTAGCTAGGAAAGCTACCGCAATGCAAATCCACACTTCCTCAAGAAATGGTTCCAGGTAAATGGCGAACGAAACAAAATTGTGCTTGTCACATGCCACAAAATTGAAACCTTCAGTATGAGTTAGCATTATCTTATTCTGCTGACCTGTGCGAAAAATATCGGCAATACTTACTCCAAACCTGACGAATAGGCGTTGAAATTTTTTGCCAATCTTAATTGAGACATTTAAATCAGGGTCACTTCAAACTTTTGGTGCTGGGAAATTGGTTAGCAGGTTACGAGCAACATAATGATGATAATTCTTTGGGAGACGGGGTGTAAATGGTTTTACACTTTCACCCAAAACAATCACGTAATTTTGGCAACCCAACTCTGGAGCGGTATAAACACCCGCCAAAGAATCCATAATAGGGCGTATGTTTCTCGTCATTTCGTTTGTTGTGTTTACCTCAACCCTTCCAGAGCAATATTCAGGACCTTCAATATTTCCCATTTGTATTTGAACAATCCTTGCATGAGTCAAAGAAAGCTGATAAACCGATGATCTCAAACCTCTGCTGTCGGCCCCAAAGTTTCCATCTCCACTCTCACTGAGTAGTACATAGTAAGTTGTTTTATGGATACAGGGTGGTATTTCCTTTGTGTGGTGCCTTAAACTAGTCCAGCATTCAAAGAAAAAACGATAGTGATAAAAAACGTGTACTATATTTTCATGTTTAGCCACATGGAGTCCAAGAATCAAGTAACAACACTGCCGACGATAGCGACCTCGCTCCTTGAATTTTGAGCTGAGGAAAACCAGTTTTTTAGTGAAATACATTCTGACTCCGAATGTTAAGGTAGATTATGTAATGTCAGTTATGTCAATCAGACACATCTTGTGTACTGCTTCGCTCACTCACACTCCCCGTATCACACGTAGATGACGAAGTTGGAATGTTTGATGCCATGACCATGAGTGGAAATGGAAAAGCAAGACTACACAGAGTTGGATTAACTACTAATTGAAGAAGCCAATTTGACTAAATGTGTCACCAGGAGTAAGAAAACTAAAACTGTAAACCTTTTTTTTAATATTCGCGCGAAACTTGAGAGAAACTTTTGTGAGACCGTGTCCCGTGTCGTGTCCGTGTCATGTCGTGTTTAACCCTGGACACGGACACGACACGACACGGAAGTTCTCGTGTCCAAAAAAATACGGACACGACACGACACGGACACGAGACACGGTCAATCGTGTCATGTCTGGCACGACACGTTTGCATGCCTCTTACTTCGACCAAACGGTTAGTAATAAGCCACTAAAGATGGCCGAATAATAAAGATTGTTTCCAGTCTGCATTCTTACCCTTTGTTCCAATCCCATTAATCTACTATTTTGGAAATAGAATTGCGAAAAAAGTGAAAGAGGGTCGAGATTGCTGATAATTTGATAAAAAAGTATGGATTTCTGGCGTGTTTATTTTTCTACATCCAGATTCAGTTTGTTGGTTCATTTCTCATAAACTTATCCGGAGTTGAGAACTCTTTTAACATAGTTCCCAGCAAATTGAGTGGTGACATTTAAAATGTAAATTTGCCCTTGAATAGGGTAAAAAGGCAATGAATCACTCTAATAGGACAAAGGCCAATATCTCACAGCAGCGAATGTTTAGTCATTTTGACCAAGCACGTTTAAACAGTTTATTTATTCAATTTATAGTGGCATGATCAAGTCTGCTTGAATAGTAAGTAGTTCGTGTCATTTCATGCAAACTTTGGTGTTCATATATATTATTATTATACCTTATAAATAATGCATGTTTTACATAAGCTCTGAATACATTTGTATTATGAATATTTAGCGAAATCTTGTTTATAATTTAAAACACATTATTAGTAAGACATTAAAATAAAAATGATCTGACTTTTTTCAATTTAAACATGCAATCACCCGACCGAAAAGAGTATGCAGAAAGCTGCAGAATGAAAAAGGATTCCTGGAATATACTCCACAACACAATTCTACCCCCTTTGCGATTTTGTTTTGTGAATTTTCTCATGGGGAAGTGAGTTGTGGCGTCTTTTTTGTACGATACGGAATTAGTCTGGGAATAAATTCTTCCCGAATCAGCCTCGTGGAAACTTGACTATGGTGTATTACGACATGTGTGGAATTGCCTGGGGTGGAACTGTCCTATGTCGAAGTGGGTTGTGGATTCTGTGCATAGGTTTTTGTTCTGTGGACTTATGGCCGCAGTAGTTAGTCCGAAAAGAAAGTCGGAGGCAGAGCAGAAGAAAGTCGTTCCGATTTTTTTGACGTTCTTTCTGCTGCAACTATAGTCGGGTTTCTTCAGCCCACCTTTTGGTCGGGCAAAACAATAACTTTAGTTGGTCGCTCATTTCGAATTCAACTTCGCCTCAACCTTGAATCTAACTAATAATATGTGGAAATAAATAGAACATTATTCAATCCATGATTCTGGCACTACACATGCTGTTGTCCTCCAAGTAGCAGCCTCTTAACATTGACAAGTTGGTGAAATTTGTTGAAAAGAACAGAATTCTACAGAAATTTAAGAAAGTTAATTGTTGAAAATGGCCCTACTCCTTTCGCGGCTATTTCCACAAACGTTGTGTTTGCTTTTTCTCACCTTGTGTACGGTTGCAGAAGCCACTATAGACAAGCTTGGACGCAAATTACTGCCCGAATTTTCATCGTGTCATATAGATCTAATTCTGAGTTCTAACAAATCAATGACAGAGTTAGCAACTGAAAATTCACAGCTCTACATCCCAGTCACTAGGCTTAGAGAAAATGGTCCAATGGACAATATTACCAGCTAAAAATGGCTCAAGTTTTATGGAAGCAGTAGATAAAGTATTGGGTGCTGGGAAACCGTGTGACGAATCACACCAACATAATCTAAGATTATATGGT
>JAQIYD010000209.1:0-10640 GCA_034699565.1 Anurida granulata
TTGATGGGCCTTGCAAGGAGGTTGTCTATATTCCACATATTTCGATGTCCCCACCAGAGTCCATACTCAGGAAGTTGATTCATCTCGGGAAAGTTGGGGTTGCCAAAAGATGCACCTGTCGTAGTGGACTGGATCCAAATCCAAGTAGAGAGCAATGCGTCCCTTTCCTCCTAGATGGTGAACCCTGCTCAGAGGAGTTGGTTAAGAAATACCACAAAAATTGCTCGTCGATCCGGGGAATGACTTGTGGCTCGGCTGGAACTTGCACATGCAGAGCCTCAAAGGTCTACGATCAAGAATTCCAGACATGCGCAACAAAAGTTGGAGCACGGTGTTATCCTAACACCCCCTGCGAACGGAATTCCGTCTGCTCTGACTCGTTGGTCGAATTAACCGCGGAACTCCTACAGAATCCCGTGACACAGAGCTACTACGATAGACGGGGCCCGGGTGGCCAATGTGTATGTGTCCAAGGGTTTACAAGAACTTCGGAAGGGAGATGTCTAGGAACTTTCCGTGCTGCTTGCCGCCACAACGCAGAGTGTAACAAGGAACAATTCCTAACTTGCGTTGATGGGACCTGCCAATGTGATGCGGGAACGGTTGAATTATTCTCAGTAGGAAGGAGTTCCAACAAATGCCACTTATTACCCGGGTCTTCCTGTTCTCCCAAGAAAGGACCACCCTGTTGGAAAAACTATGTTTGCAAAAGTGGGCGATGTGAATGTGGTGATGATTTTACGAATGTGTCAGGCGAATGCCTTGTCAACCACGGTGGGAAGTGCGGACTTCATGATTCGTGCAATTACTTGCAAGGGCTTGGGTGCATTGAGTCCAGTTGCGGTTGCTTCGATTCTTCGCTAAAGTGGAATGCAAAAATGAAAACATGCACGGCAGAGGAGGGTGGATTCTGTGGAAAATATAATCAGACCCAAATTGTGGAGGTGGAAAATGGAAACAGGACTGATCCTTTGTTCCCATCTGAACCTTACTTTCATGCTCCTCCATTCTATTATATTGGATGTCCGGATGGATTCACCTGCGCAGTGGACTTGGCCCTTGGATTCGGTCGTTGTAAAGCATGTAAAAAGAATAGTTGCTAAGATGTAACAACAATAAAAGAAATGGCGCTGCTACTGTTAATTTTACTGTTATTCAAACTGTTAATAAAGTCAGACCAAAATATATTCAAGACATTGAACTTTCCCACGGAAAACATTAGAGAGCTAAATGTTTGCTCAAGGGTACATAGATTCCAGATGGGTCGAACTCCATTCTCGGACACTTATAGTCCCTGACACCATCTCAGGGCCCTAGTTGAATGAACCTTTTTCGTCGTAGTACCTTTTCGAAGATCTTCGGATTGGGTTATAACTGGTTCCCCAACTCACTCTATTAGTTTACATGTAAGTTTCCGTTCACTCTATTGAGTTTATTCCTAAATATAGTCTAATACACTTTCGTGCCAATTATTTTCGTAGAGTATCATTTGACTCTCCGAATAATTCAAGGTAAATTTAAAAAGCACGAGCAGAAATGCTACTTTGCTGACATTTCTTACTAAAAAAACTCCAGTCCACCTAAACTTTCATGTTAGACTCCCATGAAATTCGTCTGCATCCTTTTTGTAGCACTATTAAGATTGAAGACTCCTTTTACTTTCTTACCTTCATTCATAGATGAATGGAGTAATACACCACTTCTGTTACCTCCTGTTTGTCGCTAATTACGCTCCATGTGTGAGCCATGTTTGTGAACTTTGCACTATTAAATATTTTACTAAACTATGTGCCTACTCACTCATTGGATAAGTTGTAAGTTTCAAAGCAGTTGAAGTTATTTTATTCGAGGCATAAATACACCTGGCCAACAATACTTCGGTCTATTAAAAACAACTGATGTGTAGCGACTAAACTAAACTAACTAAACTCTAAACCTGAGATAAATTAAGCACTTAATAAATTATTAAGTGCTTAATTTACTAATCCACTAATCACCGCGTTTACAACTTGGGTAAAACTTTTCATTTGAATTAAACGTGGTTTACAGAAGTTAAACACAATAAATAGATTGTCTTGCTAGAAATAACAGCAAAGTCATTGTATCCGTAAACTTTCTTCATTTTTAATCAGATAAGCTTTAACGAGACGAGAATAGATTTGTGCATGCAAACATTTTGCAATGTTCAAGATTTGATTAATTATTTAAGAAGCGGAATACCGAAATTCATCTGTAAAGCAACTAACCTCATTTGATTAAATTTGTATAAAGAACACACATTCTCAAGGAGTTGTGGCTGGTCTAACATATTTTTAATCAAACGCTAAAACGCAGACATAATTAAATGTGCGGTATTCTAATCAACTAACTTTAAATAAGCGTGTCAGCAACTGATTCCATCACATTTCACTCTGCCGAGTAGATTTATAAATTTAATTCAACAATGCCCTACAGTCAGAATGGTGACACTATCTACTACGTAAGTTGAATAAGTTCAATATTCCTGAATTTATAATCAATTCTTTTCTTTTTACATTACGTGCACATTTTTCATTCAGTACGGGGAGTCAGCCTTAGAGAGGCGTACAACCCTAAAAAGCAGATATGGAACCCCTCAGGAGTTTCCGGACATTTTCAATAACGCCTTGGATAATAAAAATCATTTCAAGGATCCGGAGTTTCCACACGACGACCATAGCGTAGGAGATTTTGACTCTTTGTTTGATACCGCAAAGCCTAAGATGTTGGCTCAGGTTAACACGTGGAAGGAAAACGGTTGGAATGGATCTGCAACATGGATCCGAATTGCTGTAAAACTTGCATCTCACAACATCTATTTTCCCATTTTCCCGAAAAGTTTTATATTTCTTCTAGTTTTATTTCAAATCTAGGACTTATGCTCGACCATCTACCACCAAACTAATACACCATGCTTCAACTGCGGTGATGTTGGAAAAACAATTGCAAGGTTCGACGTTCTACAGGGTTGTACTGGAGACTGCTGGTTCTTGGCCTCTATCTCTTCCGTTTCCATGGTTCCGGCTCTGATTAACAACGTCGTTCCATCTGACAACAGCACCAACGATCAAGGCGTTTATCACTTTCTGTAATTTCTGTAATTCTTGTAATACACAAAAGAAGTGTAGTCATTGGAATTCATTTTGACGCCAACTTTTGTTAGGTTTTGGTACCAGGGTGCTTGGGTTGACGTGGCGGTTGACGACTATCTCCCTTGCATTGTCACCAACGATGAAACGTTCACAATTGGATCAAACTTTTATCCGAATAATGGGAAGGCGGAATTCTGGCCCATGTTATTGGAGAAAGCATATGCAAAGTATTCGTACAATAATTTAATAAACACGAACGGCTAATGCTTGCATCTTTCAATGCCGTTCTAGGCTGAATGGGAGTTATACGAACATTGCTGCCAATATAATCATGATTGGCCTCGAGTCTTTGACTGGTGGATTTGGAGAATACATTGATCTGACAAAACACGTGCCGAGTGATGGATATGAAACTCTTTTGAAATGGTTTGATCGAGGATGCGTCGTTGGGGCTGGGACATCAACTGGTGTAAGTTCACATTCCAGTATAGCTAGTTGAATTTAAAAAGATAGTTTTCTGCATGTGTAGAAACCCTAGACGTTTCAAATTCACGTCAAAAAGACTTCCCATATTCTGCGTATATTGAGGAACGATAACGATCTATTAGATAATAGGGCAAGATTCATTTCTATTGCTTTGACAATTTGTCATATCTACCGTTTCTAATTAGGGGGATGGAATTGTTGGCAACCATGCATACTCTGTAACTGGTGCCCACGTGGTGACTACGTATGATGGAACTGAACACAAGTTGGTGAGGTGTCGTAATCCGTGGGGTAACCACGAGTGGCTTGGCCATTGGCGTGACAACTCATCCCTCTGGGAAGAAGTTAGCGATGACCAGAAGGAGAAAATTGGATTTCATGTTAAAGAGGATGGAGAATTCTGGATGAGCTACGACGACTTCTTGACTCACTTTTCGGATGCTGACGCCTGCTTTTACTATGATTCCAATGCTGTCAACCAATCAGGTTCAAAGCATTTTGCTCAGTTTGACAGCAGGTGGAGTGTCGATGCTGGTACGGCTGGAGGATTTCGTAAGGATCTGTCTGATTGGATTTCAAAACCGACGAATGGTGGAAATCCAAAAAACAAAATTCATTTATTCAAATTTCAGACCAGCCTTGGCAGAATCCTATTTTTGAGGTTGAACTGGGAACATCGAATGAAACAGGGCTGTTGGTTGTTGGACTTTTGGTTAAAACTAGGCTCAAGGATGTGAACATGAAACACGGGAATTGTATTCGCATATTTCCCGTAATCTTATTGGCTAACCAAAACGATTGATTTTTTTTTTTAATTTTGAACCTTGCTTCCTTTACTTTTAGGCTGACGGAGCAACAACATTTGACGAAAAGTTTTTTAAACACAACGACGCCAAAGAGATTTATCCGGCTGGGGAAACGAAAGTCCCTGGAAACAGTACAAGTAGCTACAGTCGGGCTTACCATTTGGTTCCTGGGAAATACGTCATTATTCCCTCAGCGCTCGATGCTGATCAGGAGAATCAATTTCTTGTTCGCATTTATAGTGAAGGGAAAGAAGCTGCTTTTAAGCTTGACGGAGGGAGTGCAAATGCAAGTGCAAATGCAAGTGCAAGTGCGAGCGGAAGTGAAGAAGAGTAATTGCTAAGCAGAAATCCATGCTGAACTTCCCAAATTTTTGTGTCGATATTAAGAATTTTCTGGATTTATTAAATCGGCATTGTCATTCGGCATCTGTGGGTTTCAACATTAATTGAAAATTGTGGGTATATGAACAAATCACAGGAGCTTACTGAGCAAAATACTGTCGGTTTTTGGAATGAATAATTTTCCGACATTTTGTGGAAACAGTTTAAGGTTTTCGGTTTGCGTTGCCTGCGTGTTTGTAAACGAAACAGTAGTTGCGGCAATATTAAAAGCCCGTAATATTTAAAACCCACATATTTTTAGTTACCTTACGCCAAGTTTAGTGAGTTCAAAAGTATTAAGAACTTAAACAGGTTCTAAGAGACTCCGTATTTATTGCAAAGCTAGAATTGAAATAATTTATGCTTTTCATTCAAAAACACGCAATTGACCAGCTAGAAATACTTCATACAATTTTTATTCATGGTCCCAGCAAGTTGTTAAAGGAAACAAATTTAATACCAATGATACACATACGGGATTTATGAACCAGCGAAGGCATCCCCAAATTTGACTTGAGATTACTGCAGTTAATTTCAGCGCCAATATAATTTTATTGACATGGAATGCAGAACTTGAGTCATGTTGAAACCAACTTCAAGAAATCTACGTTCTGCGGCCTCAAGTCCATATTTTAGTCCAATCTCTTGCAAATACCATTCGAGAATTGGGCAATTTCTATAGTCCGTTGCCCAATTAATGTAACGATATTTCTTCATTATTTGATTCCACTGGGTTTCATTTGGCGTCGTCCCCAACCTTGCTAGTTCACCATCCAATTTTCTGCCGAGCGAAGGTGTCCTGCAGCCACAGTTGTCATAATCCGTTACAGTTGACAATAGTTGATTATTCCGATAGAGTCCTTCTAACATTCTGAACATTGACATTGGTATCCCAAGAGCATCACTTTTTCTTCCATACTCTTCCAGGAAGGAGTTGAGACAAGAGGCATCCAATCTCTGGTATCCGGTTTCGTTTCGAAGAGTTTCAGCCAAGAATAATAACGGATGTTTTCCAAGAGTATCGTTCATTTTGGCAAATATGCCTACTGAGCTGTTGTATATGAAGCAGTAGAATTCATTTCTTCTCAAAACCGAGTCAAGGAATGAATTTTGATTGTAGTTATTTATTTTGTAGCGAAGTAGCGGGCGAATTAGTTGTTGACCACCGTATTCAAATTTTTCTTTTATTTTTCCGATCTGTTTTTCATTGAGTCGTCCTAACCCCTGATATCTCCAGCTCTGTACAACACGATGCAGGTAATGTTCCAGAACAGGACAATTCAAATACCAATTTGGATGCTGGACATAACCAAATGCTTGAAGAACCGAGGCAATTGCTTCTTTCGAAGGGGTGCTTCCGAGTTCCTGAAGTTGTTCTGAAAAGTAGGAAAGTGTATGTTCTACAAGACATTGGCAAATAGACTTTCGCTCTTGTACTGTCCTCTCGAGAGAAGCAAGGAGAAATCCCCAATTTGATACGTTGTTATCCCTTAGGTGATATTGATAGTAGAAAAAAAGTTTCCGCATGCAGAGGGGTTCGAACGTTGCGTTTCTAGTCACTGTTGAAGTCGCGTTCATAAATTGCTCGTAAGATACGAATTCATCGGCGTATTCTTTCGCTAATGTTTCTCCAAGCTTGGAGTAGGCAGTAGCCTGGTCACCTTGGCATAGGCGCGTCTCTCCAAACTGTGCAACAGTGACTGGAACACAATACAGCAGAGCTAATGAAACGAAAACTGTCAGCTGTCGCATTTTTCAATTAGACAAATCTTATTACAGGCTTAAGAATCTGGATTTAAAGGAGAGAACATCACAAAGCAACGAAGAAAGGAAAATAAATAGCTTGAAAAGCCGTGAATAAATTAACTCCGATTGGAACCAATTTCCATAATTACTGCCAATGAACACTTTTGTTCGTTTTATTAATAAAAGCCTGTACCCATTAGGAATCCCAGTTGACTCATAATTAACTTAGAAGCTCAAATTAATTTTGAATCGTTTTAAAGAATTTCTTTTATTAGCCTTTCCCGCTCTGGGTGCCTCGCGAATAAAATGCTGATTGTTAATAATAACATTTTGAAACAAGTCTTATTAAATTTATGACAACCAAAATCTCCAATCTGGAACTGCCTTGTCATAAGTCAGCTATGATGACCGACACTGCACAACTAGTTACTTCGGGGTTACACTAATTAATACAGAGTTTGATCCCAGTACCTGTTTGCACATCCTGTGCAAACAGGTGGAGTATTCTCTGCAAGGGTCTCAGCTGTTGTCAACTTATTTCAATTGTGAATAAATTTGACAAGTTAATTAATGTAAATTTATAAGGGCAAAATCCATGGGGCGAGACGGTCCGGGGGTTAGAGCGGCAATCTCTCCCATCCGGCGTCCTGAGATCGTAGGGGGTTCGGTTCATTTTCACAGAAATGTGTAGATGCCTATCCCGCGTTCCCCCCAATAATAAGAAAAGATGCCAGAAGAGCAATAAGCCCCACTGTTAACCGAGGCGTATGAGGAATAGTCCTACTACCTCCGATTGGGCTTCTGTTGAGTCATGGGATGGGGCCCTCCTCGCCTATCCTACTCTAACGGAACCTCGGACGAAGGGACGAAATCTGGCAGTGTATAAAATAAAGGAGTTACAATGGGCCGGCAACGGCCTCAGCGGTGTGGTGGAAACACCCCTCCTTCACAATACATACAATACATACAAGGGCAAATCCAGTTGCAGTGAATAATAGTTTCTGGGTACCAAGTTCAATTATAGAATAATGACGCAGCCTATTGTATCTCGTTCATTTTGCTCACGTTCGTGTTTCTACCGTGAGACTTCGCAAACAAAGAACCTGAGAAAACAAAGTGTTGGGTTTCGTGACGAAGAGAGCCGTACTAGAAAGCTGGACTTGTAGTAATTTTTCTGCAGGCGAAATGTATTGACAGGAATAAGAAGCGGAACGTTTTGCCGTTTTCCACAGTTTTTGATGTTTATTCTACTTTCCTGACATTCCTGGTTTAAAAACAATAACTGACTTAATATTAAAGGACCCTAAACGAAAAGGACTTTTCTCCTAAAAATAGGGAGTTATAATTATTAAGAATAATTTAGCTCTCTGTATTTTTGTGGTCCTCTAAAAAACTATTCTATTACTACATTCTATTTTAAAATGTTTAATAATTACAGTTTGCAATTTTTTGTAACCTCAACCTGACAGATTCACGATATCTTGAACTGCTTATTATAACAGAGGAGGGGCCAATGTGTATGGTCGTATTTTCCAAATGAATCAATGCAAAAATAAATTATACCACCTTTTACTACACTGCACTGTAAAGTTATTAACTGTAAGGTTTTTATTATTCAAGGAATTTAGGAAAACTCATTATATGTTCACTGGTGATAATTTAAGTTTCCTAGATTTCTGTCAGGTTTTAGTTTTAACGCCAATAAATTTTTTGTGAAAAAGAATGAAGAACTTGAGCCATATCGAATCCAACTTCGGCAAATCTTCTTTCTGCAGTTTGAATTCCATATTTTAGTGCAATTTCTTCCAAATACCATTCGAGAATTGGACAGTTGTCATAATCAATTGCCCAATTGATATACTGATATTTTTTCATTATTTCGTTCCACTGGCTGTCAGCTGGGGAAGTCCCTAATCTGATCAGTTCTTTCACCAATTTCTTACCCAACGACGGGATTCTACATTTGCACTTATCATAATCAGTTAGAGTTGACAGTAGTTGCTTGTTCCGATACAACCCTTCTAACATATTAAACATGGTCATAGGAGTATTTAGAATATCAGTTTGTCTTCCGTATTCTTCAAGAAAGGAGTTAAGGCAGGTTGCGTCCAACCTAGGATATCCAGTTTCGTTTCTTACCGTTTCAACCAGGAACAACATTTGCTGGTTTCCCAACGTATCGTTCAATTGGGCGAATATTCTTGCTGTACTGTTGTATATGAAGCAGTAGAATTCACGTCTTTTGAGTACAGAATCTAGAAATGAATTTTGGTTTTTAATTTTATATTGAAGCAGTGGGCGAATTAGTTGTTGACCACCATATTCAAATTTTTCTTTTATTTTTTGAATCTCTTCTTCGTCGAGTCTTCCTGACCCCATATAGCTCCTGGCTTGGACAACACGATGCAGGTAATGTTCCAGAACAGGACAATTCAAATACCAATTTGGATGCTGAACATAACCAAATGCTTGCAGAACGGAGTCAGTTGCTTCCTTCGAAGGAGTGTTTCCGAGTGCTTGAAGTTCTTCTGAAAAATAGGAAAGTGTGTTCTCGACAAGACATTGGCAGATCGACTTTCGTTGTTGTGCGGTCCTTTCGAGAGAGGCAGTCAGTATTTCCCAATTCGATACGTTTTGTTTCCTTAGGTGGTATTGATAATTGAAAATAAGATTCCATATGCAGAGCGGATCGAATATTCCATTCCCTGTAACTTCTGAGGTCGTATTAATAAGTCGTAAGATACGAATTCATCAGCGTATTTGACCGCTAATGCTTCTCCAAGTTTGAAATAAGTCCTGTACTGGCCACCTTCACATATGCGTGATCCTCCAGTAACTCCAAAGGCTAACAAAGGAAATAAACTAAAAACTAGTTGCTTCATTTTCGAAATTAAAAAAACTCAGGACAAAGTTTAATATATTGTGAACCAGAGGATGAGAGATTACAAAATATAGTTAAATAAACAAGTGTGTCTTGTTTAAACGCCGCTTTAAATTAACTCTGCTTTAATTATTGTAATTGCCTGCATCTCCTGTTTAGGCTTGTTTTACTTAATTAAAATTAAACTGCCGTTATGATGAATCCAATTGAAGAAATTTTACTTCCTTAAGGAGTGACTTTAGTATTGTTTAGTTTAGTTTGGAGCGTTTCTAGCAACCTCTAACACCCCCCAAATAAACGTGAAATTTAGAAGAAACTATGTTTCTTGTCTTCATTTGATCGATTATCACAGTTTCTCTTCTGCCCTCTAAGAATAGGTTTTCGAACAAGTTGCATTTTTCGTATACACGCCGAGTCAGAGCGAGGGAGTCGTACTGATTTGATGAAATCATACGGCACAGGTGGGTTGAAGCTGGCTAGAAATGAACGTGCGCTGGGTTGGAGTCCATTGATCTTGAAAGATGCAAAGAGACCTTGAAAACCGTATCCGTTATAAATGGTCCGAGCTTGAGTGCCAACAATAACAAGGGAATGATGTCCTTGAATATCAAATTTGTCATCAAAATAAATAACTTTTTGCATTCCCTGGTAGTTGCTACGTTCGAAAAAAGTTTCATCGATATATTCCAGCCCATCATGACTATTTCAGTTCCGCCACCTACATGATGCCCTCATTTGTTTAGCTAGCGACTTTTGCGGAAAGTTCCGGTTTGCCGAAGTTAAACGTTGAATTCGGAAATTTTTTCTTGATACTTGCAAAATTATTGGCTTAAGTAATTTTTGTACTTTCATCCTCCCTGCGATTCCAGAGACCCACTCCAGTTGTTTTCATTAAGTCCAATCAATCCGCAAATCTTTGTCCAGAGCATTGCGGCTGAATTCAGCAGTGTCTTTTAGCACAATAGGCTATTGAAAACAATGATGTTTTCGTTGCTTTTCGCATTCAGTTTTCATATAAATAGTATTTGGTAAGTATCCCGGCCTATGTTAACCGCTCCTGGTAAGGCGCCCCTCGTTTATGAGCCGCACTTTTTTGACAATAAAATGTCTTAATCTATAAACTGTGCTCCAAAACTAGTGTTCAAGATTGCAATGACATTGCCGCTAAAAAGTAACATTTCAAGTTATTTACTTAAGGTCAAACTAACTTTTGATTACAATTTGTAAAAA
>JAQIYD010000210.1:0-10639 GCA_034699565.1 Anurida granulata
ATTTGACCCACATTTGACCCGGAAAGAGGTCACTTCCGGCCACGTTGAATACGGCGTTAAACCATTCAGACCACGGGAAATTCATATCCGAAAACAGAATTGAATTCGGTGCAGTGGTTTCTGAGATCTCGAGGGGAGACAGACAGACAGACAAAATAAATCCAAACTGACGCTACTTAATAATGCTCTTCCCGCACCAGCCGCACCCTTTAAAAATATACGACGCAGCGAGCGAGCACAGCCAGACAAGCCTGTGTCTAGGCACGAAATGGTGTATCTTTGCCCTGCCTAGGCACGGGCTTGTCTGGCTTAACTATAATAATTTGATCAAAAGCCGGCACTGTTGGTTCAGTCCACTCATTTTTTACTCACTTTTTGAATTCAAAACAAGCAAAATGTAATATATTCGAGATCAGAATCTTTTTGAAAAGAAAATTCGAAATGAAATTTTGAAAGAATACATTTTCCATCGAAATCTCTAAAAAGGTTTAGAATTTGGTTCTTTTTTCAAAATTTCAAATTTTTCTCCGAAATGCTTTTTCCAAAATTTCTATTTTTTTTAAATCTTAAAAAATTCTCAGCTGGGTTCCACTTCATCGATTTTTCCTTAACATTGCAACGTTTCTGAATTTGGATCAAAATGTAGATTTTTTTCAAAATCTCAAATTTTTTTCAAAATCTCAAATTTTTTTCAAAATCTCAATTTTTTTTCAAAATCTCAAATTTTTTACAAAATTTCATATTTTCTTCTTCATAATTACAATTTTTTCAAAATTTCAAATTTTTCAAAATTTCGAATTTTTCAAAATTTCGAATTTTTCAAAATTTCGAATTTTTCAAAATTTCGAATTTTCTCTTCAACATTTCGAGATTCTGATCGAATATGAAATGACCCCTTTCGGTTTGTTTAGGTCAGACTAAATGAGGTGATAATTGACGACAGTGACACGGATAAAGAGTTGGACATCCCATCCGACAGCAGTGAATCCGTTTATTGAGAGTGAAATTGAAATTAGAAGAGAAATATTAATCAAAGGCGTCTTTAATTTTTAACATTTCAGTGCAGTTTTTTGGCATTTGTTAATTCTTGATTAGGTTGAAACAAAGTTGATTTGCAACTAGAAGCTTTGCAAATAAAAGCTGTTCTCTATTAGAAGCCGGGGGTTAGAGGTCCGAAATTAAATAGAAGCCCATGCTTCTATTAGGAAATCTGCGTTAGTAGATATTAGGTCAACAGGTCCATACAGTCAAGCATTATTTTGACGTTTCTAATTTATTCATAATATTTAAAATCAAATACATATAAGCAAGTTTCATGCAATCGATTTCACTGAAATAAATATCAGAATGCTGAAGTAGGTTTGACGACTAATTTATTAACCATATTAATGCCATATTCAGCCATCGGCTTTAAAGTCCTGTGGATTTATATAAACTGAAATAGAAGTTTAAACTACATTGAGGAACACGAACATCATATAAAACAGTTTTCTTTACTGCTTCGATATTTTTTGTTGTCTTGAGGAATACAGTTGAAATGGGATTGTATTCTGTTGGAACATTGACAATATTAGTTCTATCTGCTGTCGCTTGCGAAAACTTTATTACTGACTTGAACACATACTTGGCAGGATACGCACACTGCAGAATCGTTTTATTTTTTGACTCCTCGGCTGTGGGGCTCGAGCCTCCTTCAAATCCCGTGATTGTCAAGCACGTCTCGAATAATGCTTCACAATTTGGCTCTTTGCTAGCCTCCTTCTCCAATCGAGACATTGAGAGCATTGATAATTGGATTTTAATGCATGGCCATTCGTTATTCCTATCAGTCTACTTTATACTCTTTTATAATCTTGCAGTGGAAAACTACCTTTGTTGGGATTCAGCTCGTGGAGCTAACTGGCACTTTATGCTGAGCCGACGTGTTGCTCTTATTCATATTGGTCTGGATACAACAAGGATACAAGCAACTAAAGAAACAAGAGGAATAAAGTATTGCGATTATTTTGTTCAGATACTAATCTTGGGTGTGGAGTTGAATCCGTCTCGTCCAAAATCAACTACTGAGGAACACTATTTCGTAGCCACTGCAAAGACATATAAACGTGTCGCTGAAAATGTAGAGTTAATGACGATTGCAAAAAATAGTTCTGTCTTCGAACCAAACGAACAGCTCAGCACTTTTTACATAATTAACATGTACAGCAACGATTATAAAATGGTCCCCAGAGTTATCTGCAGTGAACTCAATGCAACAGTAATCACAATGTCATCTATTCGATCGGTCTTGAAACCAATATTGGAGTGGCCCAAGCTATATGATAAAATTCAGAAGCAATTGGGATTAAGATTCAATATTGTGAACTACTTTAAGAGGCTTATTATTTTTATGCACATATTTCCGGGTTCCAAAACATGTGTCCGATTGTACACAATTTTTCCATACGAAGAAAAACTTCTACTAACTATGTTTCGCTTTGCCAATACAAGGATAACATCATTTCGAAACGCCTTAGCGCGGCACTGAAGCTGAAACATTTTTCGAGCTTTCCAAAGTATGAATTTTTTGTGACGGGTCGAAACCAATTACGTTATGCAACTTGCCACGGTGTAACACAACCCTTGTCGTATCACATTTATTTCAGTCCGTTTGATGTCTCAAACTGGGTATGGATTCTGCTCAGCAGTACTGTCGTTATTCCAGCCGCCCTAACCATACTTTATAAACTCTCGAAGGGCACTGGGCGGAGCTTGACGTATTTCCTTCAAGCCATTGAGAGCATGCTGCACCCTTTAGTTGATTTGGGCCCGATTGACCATTCTGGTCTTTTTTGTCAGTTAGGCGCATTAGGGTTATACAGAGTCGTGCTAGGCTCGCGGCTCCTTTCCGTTATTGTAATCAGGAATCCTTACAAGGGAATTTTAACTGCACTTATCCTCAAACCAGTAGAATACAAGCACTCGTACACGCATCTATCTCAACTCGATGGATTTCAGATTCACGTGGAAAATGAGTACACCTACAGTAAGATGTTTTTCGACAGGTCGTTTGAGGAGTATTTTGATGAGTCGGTTATTGATTTCGGTAGTTACAATTGCCTGAGATATAGATTCAATGAACCACCTGCATACAATGAATCTAACATTTTGAAGGATAAAATGTGCGGACAGGTTATGTCAACCCCTGAGGAACTCGATCGCTTGGGAAAATTCATTCAATTGTATCCGAGTTTCCGATGCAAAAACTATTTTCACAACGCAGGCTATAAGGAAAGATGGGGTCAATATAGACGGTCGGATAATTCCTTACTGGATTTGACTGACAGGGAGAGAGAAACGCAGAAATTGTTGCCAATGGATAATGGTCCCTTCATCAAAGATGGGAGATTCCCACCCAAATGTTGAGTTTTACTTTTCGAAAATACTCAATTGTCGGAAAGAAGCTCTAGTGCGGGACGAGAACCAGATACGGTCGCTCACACTGCAATTCCAAAAGGCTGCGCTTAGTTCAAGTGAGCCTTACCTTCCCAAGGAGTTAAGCACGGGTGAGGATGGTTTTTATCCGCAAAGCAGGGGGTATGCGATTAGAATCTACAGTGAGGACGCCAACATTCTCATGGCAACAAAGTTTCCGTTAATTGTTCAGTCTGGTTTAGAGCAATTCTGGGAGAAATGGGTAAACATTCTTATAGAGAAGCCTGGAGTGCTTGAATTTGAAAGAATAACGGAAGAAATCCGTAGGTTCAAGTCACGTCCGAAAGTAATGGGTATGGAAACGAATATTGGCTCGATATTTCTACTATGGGCGGCCCTAGTGGTCGGCACACTATTCTCTTTTGTTTTTGAGATGAAAGATCTACTGATCAGAAAAATCATTAACTTATACTACTACGTTAGATAAGGAGAAACCCGAACTTGGGTTGTAACTGGCGTATTAATTTGCATAATTAACTTTCATTTCTGAACGACTGGACTATAATTTAGCCTTTTCTGGAACTCTCTGAAGCGATTATGCAAAACTTGAACTCGGACTTGGTGAATTCTATTCTGGACCACTAGAACTCGAATTGTTGATATTGCGTTTGCCGTCCGTCGACCAGGTAGCCTACCTAGCTAGGATTAAAAAGGTAGCAAAATGTCTTCGAGATTGGTGAAATAGGAAATAAATTCAAATCCGTCGGTGATACGCTTGTGTTAGGGTAATTATCTCGTAATATGTTGGCTGGATATTTCTGAAAGATTAATACTGGAACTTCTTCAAATTGTTGAAAGTTGGTGTCGAATTTGTAGAATAAATAACATCCGCTTCGTCAAAAACGAGTACTTTTTCTAGCAGATTTGTTGCTAGAAGGCCAACGTCGTAAATTTGAGTTTAATTAGGGATGAAACATTTTGGTTTCGAAATATTTTAGGTATATTAAAAAGTTATAAAAATTAACCTCTTCTTAGACACATATTTATCCTTAACACAAATACAAAGTTGATTCTGGAAATTTGTAAAGATTGCATGCAATGCCAGCACCCATTCTGCCTGATCATGAATTTTGGAAGTTTGCTTATGATCAGAATATTCTCACAGTGTGATCCTGATTTTACAAAGACATGTAAGCACTTTTCTTCAAGCATTATCGTGTCCGGAAATATATCCAGCAAAATGATTCGAATGGAATTTTTTAAACTTTAATAGGATATAAACCTAAAATGAGCCTTACTTTTCAGACTATTTTTGAAAAATGAAAAAATCAATTTTACAATGTTATTAAAAGCGAGTGATGAAAATCAGCACAATGATTGGCATTACATTGGAAAACAGATATGAAGAAAAAAGTATTCTCTGAATCAATGTCTAAATTTTATTCTTGATTTACCAAAGTTAGTAAGCACTTATGAATTATCTGGTGATTTTGTGCACAGTTTCCTAAACAAATTTTGATGAAAGCCAAATACACTTATTCAGCTACTTAGTTTAGCTATGGTAAAATATTAAAAAGCCACTCTGATTATGTTCCTAATAAACACCCCACTGACTTGTTGATTCGTTCCAGGCTTGACCCAGACTGATAAGATTATTCAATGAACTATGAATACTGTTTCATTATTCACGTCAACTGAAGCCTTGATTTCGGTGGAGGTCAGACGCGATAAACCAAAGAGACGCTTCATAAGCCTCAGCGGAAAGGTTTCTTTACTTCTCATTTTTTAACACATGAATTCTGAGAGAGCATCAGGCATCATGGGATTTACAGACGTTTTTCTGTATTATTTGATAGCTGCTGTATCTTTCATAATTGAAATTTTCTGTTCGGCGCCTCATGGTAAAGTGAATGTGATTGATTCTTGGTGGTACAACTGGAACATGAAGAAGAGGTCTTGGAGAATTCCTCAATTGTGTCACTTTATTCATAAAAAATACGGGAATGTGGCTGAACTTAATCTACTTGGCCAAAGAATTGTCGTCGTCACTAATGAGCCAATTGCCAACAAGCTCATGACTCTTCATGGTCACTCACTGAAACAACGATTTGGATCTCCCATTGGTCTCCAACATTTGAATATGCACCTGAATGGTCTCATTTGGAACAACGACATTCCACTCTGGAAGAAAAACCGTGCCATCTTCGAGTTCACACTAAACCGTGGGGGTAAACGGCTTGATGGATTCTGTCGCAACTATTTCAGTATGCTAAGTCAAAATATTGTCCTTGGAGAACCTATTTCTATGTTGAGCATGTTGCGGGACTTTACAATTACTGTAACTGTAACAATGGAAGGACTTTTTGGAGTTCAAACAAACTCTGCATGGCGGAAGCGTGCGATTCCAATAGTTGGAAAATATTTTCAAGCTTGGGAGTTTTTCTTACTCACCCCAGACACTTTTCGTTTTCCTGAAGAAGAGAAAGGGCACAGAGATTCCTGTCACCAAATGCATTGTTTATCCCAAGAAATCTATGAAATGGAAAAAGAACCTGACGGATTCATCGAGGCTATCTCGCGTTGCAACAGCTCAAACGGAACCTTACAGTGTATTGCGGAGATGCTTCTAGCAGGAACGGACACATCCTCCTTGACAATGTACTATACCCTTCTATTTCTCGCGGATCATCCGGACTTGTCCCGCAGAATTTCTGAAATGGTCAACGATCCGAATTGCAGCAAAGGGGAATGTATGCGGGAAATAAGTCATTTATATTTTGAATCTTTGCGGCTGATTCCGGTGGGACCTGTCATAATACGCCAAGCTGAGGTGGACATCCATTATGGTTCAATTTCCTTATGGAAAGGGGACGGAATTATTTTCAATGTAGCAGGAATGAATCGGAGCGCTGATTATTTGGATACAGAAAAATTTAACCCTTCTCGGTATCAATATGATGCAATGCCACTATCATTTGGAACTGGGAAAAAATCTTGCGTTGGAAGACATTTTGCCGAAATTGAAATGAAATTGTTTTTTGCCTGGTTTCTAAGGCATTATGCCGTAAGTGGGGATATCAAACTGGTAGCTCAGCTTCAAACACGCTGGGACGTTGCAAACACTCCTGAGACGGATATAAAGCTAAGCATTATTACGTGGAATCATTGATTATTAAAACAGATGGAATCAAAAAGTTACTAATAGTTCAAAGTTAGAGACAACGTTTTATAGTTTTAGTATTCTAATGAAAATGAAAATAAAAATAAATCCCCAACAATGTGAACTTGACAAATAGGTTTTCTAAATATAATACATGTCAAATAATGCTAAATAGAATGCATTTGAAGAATATAGCATGTCTTTTAAAAACATGGCAGCCAAGGTCAATATGCCTAGGCCACTCCGTGAGGAAGTAGCTCATATAAATTAGTTCAAAAAGAAAACTTAACGCAACACTGTCGGAAAAAATATATGGAAAGCTAAACATTTACTGGTGGCCGAGCTAAGAAATGAATGATGCTAACTTTGAAGCTAATGTTGATAAGAAACACGAAAATTTGAAGCAATTTTACCAATTAGCATGTTTTTACAGTAATTTACAGTAATTTATCATTTTACCAATTAGCTGGTTGACCACTTCGGTGAGATAGATTTTGTCTAAACAATCAATATAATTGAAAATGTAAAATAATTTGACCTTCAAAGAAACTCTGGGCCACTAGCAAATGAGTGCTCAAGCAACATTCTCAGACAAAAGTTCATCAGTTTTCACTTATATTTTTTATTTTTTGTTTAAATTTCTTTCCATTTGATCAGCGAAAATGTTCATCTCATGATTGCAAGTTATAATTGGTTAACATTATTCAGCTTCCGCAATGTTAGGACGAGTTTTTGTTGTATTCAGCTTTCTTTTCAAATATAACTAAGTGTTCCAAAACAACAATCTTGCATAAGAGGTAGCAGTTTCTTAAAAGTAGTAAAACATCATGCCGTGAATTCTCAGGTTCTTGATATGAAAACGCGGTCGAGCGTTGTGTGGTGCATTGTCAGAAACTGCGTAAACACTTCTGGGAACCCGTTGAGTTATTCACAGAATTCCCTTTTCGTTGTGTGAAAGCTAAATGATCCTTCCAGTTGAGCTCTTAAAGGACTCGAAGGATTTTGTACAACAAGACGTGACATCGGTGGAATAAAGGAGTGGACACTCAATTTATTCTTATATGAAAGTTAATTTACAAAAGCAGAGACAAATGATATTGCGTGTGAGAGAAACGAAAAAAGGTGAGTGAACAGGGGAAACGCTGTTGGAATACTAACTGATATTTGAAGGAATAATTAGAGTAAATGATAATCACCTCCAAGTTTAGAGGTTTACTGCAAAGTTAGAGTCGAAAAACAGATAATCCTTAAAATTTAGAGTAGAATGTGAGGATCTTTGCTGAATTTAGAGTGCGCCGTTCAATTTTCGACTCTAGATTTGGAGGACGTGAACTTTGACCAATTTGGTCGTAAAGGTTTCTAAATTTCCATTTACTATTTTTTTACTAAATCATCCCCGACCCCATCCATCTATACTATTTGGTGCTGGCCTTAGAAATTCTTCCGGTTGAAAATGTAAAAATTATAAACAGTTTTGCATTCCATCCCCCTCCTGAACTCATCATTCGAATTTGATCGATATTTGTGCAGTTCAGTTTTTTAAAATAGAATACACAATTTCTTAATTCAACGTATGATTTCGGAAACATAATCAAGTTGTTTTGATTTTATCCGGAACTTTCGGAAGTCACCTTTAAAATTAGTGGTGACCGACAAAACCGAAGAATGTCCAATATGACAACATTTCTTGAGTTTGATCCAAATTTAGAGGTAAGCTAAAAATTTCGAGGAGAGATATGAATTGGGAACCCGGTCGAATTCTCTTTATTTAGTGGTCACCTCTAAATGTAAAGTTCAGGTCTTCGGACAAACATGCCAGTGACACGTTTTAGCTCTAGTTTATAAAGCGGCAAATTTCCGACTCAAAATGAAAAACACTCGCCGGCTTTATTCTCACTTCAAAATTTTAGTGTATTGCAATACCTAAACATGGCTCACACACATTACACGCATTCCCAAATGTATAAAACAAGAATCAGTATAAACAAAAAGCGAACACATTTTGTGATAATCTGAAATATTTACTCAAACTAAAGGTCAGTTTCATCATCACTGGATTGATTGATTAAACAGTGGTCGATTGCACTTTATTGAAAATGATTTAAGAAAGCAAGTGGTTGTTTGCCAACAGAACGCCACTGAAATACACGTAAAGTTTGAAATGATACGCGGAGCGAGTGGTGCTCATTTTTGGTTCTATATTGTTCAGTTATGCTTATAAATTTCCTGCCGCATTATACTTTAAACACTCCCTCATTAACTAAAACCTACGAACATAAACAAGATGCCATGTGTCACTTGATCAATGAGAGTGAGCTTTGCTTTCGCTTCCATGTAGTAGATATTTGCGATTGTGCATTTCAGAGTAGGCAAAGATTTGATGATTTTTGTTTCTTCAAGACTTTTGGCCCGAAGATTTTGCCTGAATTTGAGCGAAATGTTGTACACCTTTGACAACATAACCGCCCCTGGTGAAATGAAAAGTGTAGCCGCGAAAAAGAAGGTGAGCATAGCAACGTATATTTCCAGGCTTAAGAAATGCACAAGGCGGACAATGGAGTATGCTGATACAAGAATTGTGTATACGCACGCAAATTTGGCTACAGGCAACGTGATGCTCCCGTAGGTATGATTTTGCAACTGATTTAGGAGAATCATTTGACGGTAAACAGAAATGCACTTCTCGTTGCACTGAAAGCCACTTCCCGGCCATTCCTTGCTGCAGATAAAAAGTGTGTAGATAATAAAGTTTTAATTTAGTAAATTCATAATTGAGTTTTAAGCAAAATCATACCAACACTTGTTTAGAAATGAGGTAAGGGTGAGTGTAGATGGAATGATGGTACCCAAGAAAATAATTGCGTCTAACCAAAAAAATGTACCACAAAATACTACGGCTAGGAAGTAAGGAAATAAACATCCAACTGGAATCACTTTGTAATTTAGAGCAAGATTTAAAATAGAACAACATAAAGCGCACAATGGGGCTGCAACTCTTAATAATGTCCAGTAAAATATCTCCCGCCATTTGTTTTGTTGCACTTGCACTTTTCTAGGCTGGTTTTTAAAATGCAATATGTTGTTTGTTAGATTCACGATTTCAGAAGTATACTTGACTGTCGAAATTCTTAAAAAAAGGCACACAATGGAGCAAACGATCATATAATTAAAGAGAACATTTTCTTGGACGGCTGCAAAGTGCATGCGGATCGTACAAAAAATGACATTTGAAAACTGGAGAAATATTGCACAAATGGATAGCCGGAGCTGCAATGGACTAGTATTTGCATGAAAAGTTTCACTTGTTTCGTTATATTGAAATGGTGATACTTTTATCTTGACTAAAAGTTGCAGAACTCTTTTCAACAAATTCTCTTCGGACGTCGTCAACATGATTTTCCTTTTCCAAGTCAGCGAATGTTGTCCATTGTCATACAAAAGTTTGACTAAATTCCTATGCTCAAAATATAATTCCGCTCAGTGGTAAGCGCATTTGATACTTCTGAAACTGTGAAATTAACTTCGTGTCACATATGTCTGATGATTCTAGATATCAGCATCCAATTACTAAACTTTTTACGAAACTGCCACGAACTCCAATCCGCATTTGGTCTGCTCCTTGTCCCAAGTTTAATAAGGATAAATTAACTTTTGTCTGAAAATTGTGGCGGGCTTAAGATGGAATTAAAGTATTTTTAAAATAATTCCCCTAAAATATACCTGTAGTGCATGGACGGATCAACAAAAGCCTTGAGTCATTAATTGCTCCATTTCGTGTTTAAACAACTCCCGGGGGAAACAAATTACACATAAGTCCTAATTTCCGTCAATTCCAAAAGGTTTCAATTTCGTCAATTCGGATAAATAACCAACAATGAAAACATAAATGGAATTACGGAATTAGTGAAGTATGGTTCCACCTATAATTAAAATTGAGCCCTATAATTAAAGCAAAAACGGATCTCTACTCGCGAATTTGCCACAGAGGTAAAAATAATAGATAGGTTAACTCAGGTTAATACTCAACCTAAGGTTAGTCAGCAATGGGTTTGTGTCCCGCAGAGG
>JAQIYD010000211.1:0-10639 GCA_034699565.1 Anurida granulata
ATCAAATTCTGAAGAGTTCACTCGTCCCGTCGTCCAAGTCCAACACATTCCACTCCCTCCTCTTCAATTTCATCAATCCCATCACCTCCAAGAACTCGTTCTGTCAATTCTTTGTCAAAAATATTTGACTTTTGCGTGACTGTCAAAATGTTCAATTCTATAAAACTAGTGAAGTTGGCAAAATGCATAGTGGAAGTGGGCGTGTGGGATAAGTAATGGAAAAACTGTTTAGTGACTTTTGTTGTGGTGTTTTTGTTGAATTGTCACCATGGACTCTAAAAGTTGTTCCACCACACCCTCCATTAATTCAATCTCAGCAGAGGAAGGAAGGGGGATGATTAGGATCAGATACGACAGGACGAAGAAATAAAACAGGATTTCTAATTCAGAAACATTGTTGACAAAAGGAGAAATTAATTACACACTCCCGAATGCAGAGGCTCACAACCACGTTCCTAATTTTATTCAAAAGGTAACTGGGAAAAAGGGGTGCTGAATTACGGGTGACATGATGTACGGGCACGGGATTCTGCCAGTGGTGGAAATCAAGCCGGCTTTGGTTCCATTGACTTTTAGCTCAGGTTTCGCAACAGGTTGAATTTGGGACTCTCAGATTTTCAAATTCAGCAGTTTTTGATTCTCAAAGATGGGAATTTTGGGCTGGACAAGTTTTTCTTCAATAGAGAATAAAGAATTTGGTATTTTTTTTAGGAAAAGCTACGTGGCTTTCTTGAAATAGAATTAACTGAAAATAGAAGAAACTGGGGGAAAAAGAAAACAAACTTGGTGGCATTTTGTAACTTTCGTATTAATTTTAAAATTTAATTACAACATTTCGTAACATTTTTGTGATATTTTACAATTTAAACTTACAACCATGTGTCGCACTTTAAAAATTTACCAGTTTGGGTTGAATTTCGTAGGGACTCACTTTATTGTTGCCAAAAACCTTCAAACATGACATTATTGTTTATGTTACACACGGAAATGAGATAAGAGAAGCTATTTTTAACAAAAAAATTTAATTTTGTTTTCAAATTCACTTGCCAAATTTCTTGCTCGATTTATCCCCATTATTTGAAAACCATCTAAATGCGGGTAGTGAATTTGAAAACAAATTGAAATGTTGAAATTTCTAGAAAAAAAAATCTTTCGGAAAGTACGGGAAATGTTCTTGTTTGAATTCCAAAATTCAACTACTATGGATTTCAATCTAAAGATTGAGTGGCTATGTTAAACAGTTTCAGTTTTATAAATGATGATGATTATTGTGATGAGTCAATGGGGTGAAATGATGATGAAGAATTGAGTGTAATCACACCAGACAGACGCCCATTCTCAGATTCTCACTCAAACAAAAATGAATAAGTGATGAGTAATATGAAAATACAAAAGTTCAATACAGATTTGGCCGTTGTTGTAAGAGAGAATGTGCATTCCATTGACACCCTTGCATTTAATGTTCTCTCCGTTTTGTATTCATTAAAGTCATTTTCTCCAAAATGATCAATCTAACCGTTTAAACTTAAGTTTTTATTAATTACTGCGTGCATTACTGGTTTTTGTTTTTCACACCTGCGCCCCATACTGACTCCCTCATGTTCTTCAAACGCCCTTTTCGGCCCTTTGCTCAAAACTTAGTTTACATCCTGATCAAAAAGTTACATAAACCACCTGGTTCCTTTCTGCCCAAACAGCACAAGGTGCACAATGATAACGAAGAGGAGGGTGGAATTCGCTTTTAGGGAATTTACACCTTGCTTGGTTCGTTTTACATTTCATTGTGTCTGTCTCGTTTTTCACGAACGAATAGAGGGTGGATTCAGAAAATTTTGGGAGTTTTTTGTTTCCTGTGAAAGTAGAAGTGGGATACGGAACAAACAAATTAGCATCTTTTAGACCAGGGGGTATTGAATTTGGCCGACGACTTAACATCACAAAAATTTGTCATGCAAAGTTCTTATTCAATTGTTTTAAATATTCCAGAAATGTTGAAGCATTCGACGAGTCACTATGGTACAACGGGAGGAGTCTCACTCCCCACCCCTCATCCCCTTACATCCCTCACACACTCCTCACATTCTGGGGAAGGGACAAACTCACTCCACCGTGACCCCCACCACCATCTCCAGCGACAACTATCCCACCAACAGAATTTCAATGATCCCACGCGGTACCTGGAAGGTCAAATTAACATTAGTCCAACCCATGCTCACAACCAGAATATTAGTCAAAGTAAGTACACCCAATGCATTTACCACGACAGATTCTTTGCAATAGTTTTCTGAATTAGGCATTTAAACATGGACACATTCCTTAAAATTGAATCAGCCTTAACACAACTCCAAAATCCTTCTCCAGTTTCAGACAAAATGATAAAATTTCTAACGCTTGGGCTCCGTTTTAGGACAGGCACATTCGGCTTAGGAGAATCTAAATGTAAGAACAATGTCGCTCGCGAGCTGTTTGTAACTTCATCTTTCCAGATTTCCGTTTTTTGTTTTCAAAAATGTCATGTTTTGCGTTTAAATGTTATACCTAATTCCTAATGAACCTAATTCAAGCCATGTCTTAAGCATTTTGCGCTGATGGCGCGTTGGGGTAACCTGTTTGTTGGATTTTGACCTTTGAGGATCGGAATGTTTACAAGAAACCCCCAAAAAGTTAATCTCCAACAAGACAAATTCTTGAGTTGACTTTAGCCGTTCCTAAATCTTTATTACAATAAAAAGTGAAATTGTTTCCTACAAAACGTGCAGTCAACAAAAGGAAACATTTATAAGGCTTTGGGTGGGACGGGCGGTAGACAGTTTGATCCCTCATCTAAAATTTTTGAAAAAAAAAACAGAGTCGAACAATGAATAAAGGTCTTAAAGTGAGACGGGTTTGACTATAAAAATAAAACGTAGTACCCGCACGAACCGAATGACAGGACTGCACAAACTGGCATAAATGAACTATTTACTAACTTGTTGTCACCGTTTCTGCCTTATCGTTGTGCTTACGTCAAAAAGTGGTTTAACAAAACGTTAAACGTCCCAGCTACCGTACCGACAAAATTTCGTTTTTAGTTTTAGTTTTTGTAAAATTACGGATGCCGATGAACAGACCGAGCGTCCTCATGCATGGCCTCCGGGGATTAATGAAAGAAAGAATTCCAGAGTTTGTCTATTTAGTTGGGATGAATAATAACACTTTAACCTTTTCTGGACCCTTCTTGAATCCTTTCCATTTCATTGCGCATTTTCCTTGCTACACCCAACTGGTTTTCTTCTTTTGTATTCTTTAATCCGTGTTTTGTTCTGTTTCAGGTTACTTGGATCAGTCCTACCCAAGTATCCACAACCAAAACTCACTTTCCCAACAACGACTTTACGTTGACTCTTCCAGGCCATCCAGAGGTCAAGGTCACCACCCCCACAGTCACCGACATCAGCAACAGCTCAGTCATCACACCACACCTACTTCACCACAACCTAAACAAAATGGAATTTTCTTCACATCCCCACCACCTCCACCGGCAGGAATTCGCCCACCACAGAGCCTCAACTACCAGGAATTCAATCCCACCACCCACTCAGCCCCTCATGCAGGAGCGGGGAGCAATTTCCGTCAAGGGGTTCTCCGGTCCCTTGCACTCCTATCGATTCTCTCACTCCTACTAGCACTTAATTCACTACTGTTTTTGCTCAAAATAGTCTGGCCATTAAACATGAGCGGTAAGTCTATTTTACTGGATAATACTCAAAAACAAACAAGCCCGTCCATTGGCACGGAAAGGATACACCATTCCTTGCCTAGACACAGGCTTGTTTGGTTGTGCTCGCTCGTTTCGTTAGCGTCGTTTTCTGCGTTTTCGTCATTGGGACGCTTAAGCGACCTACCACCACCAGTGGGAACTCATAGTTTCAATTTCTTTCTCTTCCCGTACTCATAAAGTTTTTTTTCTTCGTCAATGGATGAGGTCTCCGTCTGAGGCCCCTGATCATGATTTCTTTGTCAAGCTGAATACTCATTAAATTGTGATAAAATACAAACGAATCTTTACTTAGTAAAAATACAATGGAATTTCGAAAATATATTTGCAAACAAAAATGAACCTGAAATTGCGGTTAAAATATAGTTTTAGTGGAAAATCAAGTTTCAAAAAATCTAAAAAAAAAAAAAAAAAAAAAAAAAAAACATATTTTTGCTAGGAATATTTTCTTTTTAAAAACGAAAAACGAATGTCATCTTCTCCGCAAGCCAACTTTTAATATAACAACGTATAATGTCCGACATGTAAATTTGATAAACAGGCATTAATTATGCTTTTGAAATCCACAAAAAAAATTGTTTCACCGGATTGCCATGTAAGAAATTAATTTTAATCCAAGCATAAAATGAGGTGAATGACCCCTCCTGAAAGGGATGGATAAATCTTCAGTAGTGCTTTGAATTAATTTCCGACTTGAGATTGACAGTGCCTGTTCTTATCAAAGGGGCAAACAAAAGAAATCGGAAACTAAAAGGAGAGTCGTTAAATGTTTTCTCATTAAAATTCCTGTCTTGATTTTAACCCGTTGTTTATCATTCTATTTGTGCCTCCCTCCCCAGCATCGTCCATGTCCTAATTATGAAATTCAAGTTTAATGATGCCTTGTGTTTCCTTGTTCTAGGTGGTGGGAGTGAGAGTGAGTTTAAATTAATGTACGAGGTGACTTTATGCCTAGCAGCCATGTGTCTTTCCATAAGTCTCTGCGTTCTCCTCGTCACTTCTGCCCAATACTTTTTTGCCATTTCAGGTACTGAGTTTTTCAATTTCAAATATTGTGACACAAGGGGAATCGGTCATTGGAATTTGTCATTTTTTTAAACTTTTTTCAGGATCTCCAGGTACGACGAGCTTTTTGTACAAAGTGCGCTTAATCCGTGCTAGAGCCACGGGTGGTTTCTTTCTCTCCATTCCATTATTTTTGGCGGCAATTGTGCTCTACACTTTTACGCATCTTAGTTTTGCCATACCCGCCCTCGTCACGACTGGGATTGTTGGGTTGGGCATAATATTCGGTGGGTGTGCCATGGTCTATCATGTGTTCACATGGCAAAAGGTAAGCACACCAGGTACACTTACATTCTAACATCCAAACTAACTTCCACTTTGTGAAATTGATGAATTTATAACTAAAAATATTAATTTCTGTATGCCTTTGTAATCAATGAAGGAAAAAACAAAGAAAATGACCTTGGTCCAGGACGCGTCACCAAACCCAACCCTTGAGCTTTCAACTTTGGTCTGACAGAGGGAGATTCAAGTCACTCATCCCCAAAACAAATTTACTTGATTTTATCACCAACAACCGAAGATTCCTGCGCTTATTATATGAGGCCAACGAAGATAAATTATTATAAACTGCCCAATTATTTAACATTGTACAAAATATTCTAACATTAATTTAGTATAGCTTTCCTTTTAATCCATTATAATTCAACTCCATTAAAATGACTACTAATGAGCTCCTGCTTTTTCCTAGCATGAGTTTTTACGTGTTGTCAAGCGTACACAAGAAGTTGAGAAACCCCCGATATCATTTCAACCATTGTTTACTCAAAAACCTTATCAACAACAAACATAACTCCCGAAAAAAAAACACAAATTTATGCCACAAAGCGAACAATGACAAATGAATGAGTTTGATTGTAAAATTTGTGAAAGTTTCGGTTCAATATCATAATTTTGTCGAGTTGTTGCTTAGAAGATAAATGATTTAAAGATAGTAGAGAAATTTCCATTCTGGGATTAAATCCGAATCTCGTCCTAAAGATTTTTTTTTTCTTTAAACTCTTATCTTTAGTTCGTCCAAATTTTTGAGTTTCCAAATTAAGCTGGAGCATTATGCCATCCAATCAAGACTAATTCAAGAAAATATGAGTGGACCTAAATATACTGAACGCACTCTACCAGACAATCGTCAGTATTTTTGCATTCATGAAGATCGTTTGGTGCATTCCATTTTTCCATTAAACAAATTTATCAACATGCAAGTATTTGAACTCAATAAACATTCATGTCCTGTCTCGCCCGGAAAAGTTCAACGTTGCTTTGGTTCTACTTTCAACTTTAATTTTAACCTAATTTTTTCATTTCTTTAGCAAATCAGGAATAATTTACGGAAAAAAAATTGTAGAAGTGTACCTAAGAGTATCAAATTGCATCATCTGGTAATTAGACAGTCATTATCCGTTTCGACAATTTGCAAGGCGTCGCTAGTAAGCAGCTGGTCTAGTCATCCACCATTCTGATCATATTCCACCTTTCAGGATGCTTTTCTCTGAAACAAAAAAGTAATTTACGGAACCAAAGTGTTTAACATTGTACGCAAAACAAACCTCGGGGGTCAGAAGTTCCCAATGTCAATTTCGTCTTGCTTGATCGGCGTTTCCCTCTTCCCCGCCGTTTCTCGATCAGCTCTTGCCATTTCTCGATCAGCTCTTGCCATTTCTCGATCAGCTCTCGTCTTTTCTCGATCAGCTCTTGCCTTTTCTTGGTCTATCTCCTTTTTCAGTTGAATGAAAACGAGATCACTGTTGGTAAAATTCATCCTTTCAGTCACATGACTTAGGAAAAGGAATGCACTAAATAACTTACTCGTGACATTTGGTGGGGCAGTGCATTTTAACAATCGGTAGGCCATTTTCAGTTTTCACAAATGCATGACACGTTCGCCTACAACCGTCCCTTTCGCATTTTATAGAAATGCAGTCACAGCGCCTGTAAAGACATTACAATAATTAAATAAAAGCTTGAAACAAATTACTTCGGCCAGTGCAATGTTTTAAATGTTGCGAAAAAAGACAAATTTATTCAATGTGCATTTCAAAAAAATGACGTCTCCTTGAAGATTGGGATAAAAAATCATGGGCGTGGGGTCAACCGAAGAAAAAAAAAATCATGATTAAATATTATCGATATAATTATATCAATTGACTAACCTCAAATCATCCATGCTGGAACTCACTTTGACAAGGTTGGATGTTGACACGGTGGTAGCAATACAGTATCGATACTCCTCATCGGCAGGATTGTTGTCAATTGGGAAGGGAGCTGGGTCAAGGAGCTGTTGAAGGTTTAGGTCAATGATACTTGGGGTCAGGCTTAACTTTACTAAGCAAACAATACTAAACTCTTATTCAGATTATAATTAGTTTAATAACTTAAAATCCAACCGCTCCTGTCTGACTGGAGGAGTTTAATAATTCTAAAAATAAGTTAGGGACATATCACTATTCTCTCAGTGCCTTAAGGGACAACGACCTTTTCCATATCGGAAACATAGACTTGAATGGCTTTGTCTTGCTTGCAAAGCGAGTGTATTATGGGTAAGTTCTAAAACAGAAAAAAATCCCAGCCAACAATTTTTTTTGGGTTTGTCTTGTATAGAAACACAATTACGAGATGGCAAGAATCTAACGGGCGCATTTGAAAATAATAAGAATTTGAAAATCATGCACCAGAAATCATAATCAAATTATACTAATGCGTCTTTAATTCGATTTTTTTTATTTTTTTTTATTCATTGATCGAAGGATTCCCTTGGGAGCGCAGCCCATGGAATCCGAGAAATACTTTTCTCGGATAATAAAATACAATACTTTTCATGTGCAATACATTTCGTTAATGTCAAAAATTAAATGGCTGGAGTTGAAGTTGAAAGTGGGTAATTGTTCTCATTAAAGTGCTGACTAATTAGTTTGTTTAATTACTATTTGGAGACGAATTGGCATTTATAACTTCTGTATTGGTATTAACATTCCTATGCAAAAATTAAAGAATAGAATCTGGATGGTACAACGTATTTTGTTTCCATTGTTCGGGTAATACTTGATAATAATACTATTAATATGTAGTACCTAATAATTGAGTTACTCGCGTCTAAATTAGTAATGGAAATGGGTGTGGTAAAAATCCATGGTATAAAGTTAAGTGGATCTTCCGAAAATTGACACTACCGGTACAAGTATTTTCTGCGCTACATTCTGTAAACAATTTTTTGTTTCAAAAATACCTCCTAAATCCACGAATATTAAAAAAAAATATTTTTGTGTATTTTGAGTTGGAAAACTTCTGGAACCCTTTTCAAACATTTTGCGCCAAATGCCCACAAAACTGCTTTTACTAGAATTCCGAATATTGGATTGACAGTGGGCGAACATTTTGTTGAAAACAGGACTCGCAACTGCGAAAACGAAAAACAGTGTTACTAACATAAAATTAACTAACATCAAAATTGTGGAGGCTACCTAAATCGGTCCGGCTGAAGGCTCCTATTGAGGATCAATGTGAACAAAATGGCTCCTCGCCTATAATGCTAAGTTTAGCATATGTTTAGTTATGTTCTCTATTAGATGGATATCATCGCTTATTTCAATTAATTCACTTTTCAACGTTGTGAAACTTTTTTTCAAAATTTTCATTTTTTCCAAAACTGTTTAAATTTTTTTGATCACACCTTCAAAATTTTGAAACTTTTCCAAAATTCTGAATCTTTTTCATGATTTTTATTTTTTCCAAAATTTTGAAAGTTTTCGTAATTCATAATGTTGTTTTTCGAAATATTGATGTTAGGTAGATTTTTGTACGCTCACGCATCCTGAATAGAAAAATTCAGAGGTCATTCGTAGTTCGTGTGCAAAACCTCCTAATTTTCTGAGGTCAACACCCGTTGCCTCCTCCTTGTGAGTATTTGTGACGAGGAATTTGATTATTAGTCTTGTTTTCTTTTCCTTAACGTTTCGCTTCTTGTTCGGGTTGAAAGTTTTAAATATAAAGATTCCGACACATTATTTTCATTTCTAGAGTCTATTTTGTTTGTAACAAAAATTCCAAAGTTTACGTCAACAAACTCAATAAGGACTTACCCACCCTGTCACCCTTTGTCATAAATCGCTTGAAGGACCCACCGTGGTATACTGTTTATGTCATTTATCAACGGTGCCTTTTCTTTGTGACTTGCTGCTTCTACGAGAGAATGGATAAGCCGAAACTAAAATGAAACATTTGAAAACCTATCTTTACTTAAGGTTACTCAAAAAATAAAAATAAAATTCAATTTTGTAAAGTTTTGAGACATGTCATTACATAGTACAAACAATTTTTACAAACGTTAACCGTTTTCATGATTATAAAGCACTGTTTGGTTACAGGATTTTTGAGTTTCCCTTTGAACAGTACTGACATTATCTTGACGTTTTGATTTTATATCTAATCCATACATTAAATTTTAGGAATTTTGTTCCAGCCTTCACCTTGTTTGCGGTCATGTTTTTGTCTCCTATGGTCGTGGTCGCTGGTCCCTACGCCTGTGCCATTTGCCTGTCGAGTTGTATTGGTACATCCGCAACAGTTGGAAGTATAATTTGCACAATTATTTGTGCTCCTGTTTGTGCCGCACCAACACAGTAGAAATAAAATTACTTGTTGCTAGTTTCTGTTAGTTTATTTCTTTAGTTGCTTTGATCGTCTAAAAGTGAAACATGCCGACGCCCAAAATTGATGTTGTATTAAGACTAATAAAGCAAATAAACAATAAAATAAAATTAGACCTTTTGTCAATTTGATCACACGCAACTCGCCCCAGGGGCATCTCTGTCTAAAAAAATTCAGCAGTTGTCGCACACTAAATTAAAATTGTGTATGATTGGTTGACTAAAAATAAAGTCTACATTCGATTTTGCTCATCGCGCTATTAGATAACCAACAACTCCGTTATAAGATTCCCAAATGCATAAACATTTATTAGTTTCTAATGAAACGTTGGCCAATTGAATGTATTATTAATTTAAAATTGATTTTTTAAAGGGTTGTTGATTTTTTATTCAATTGCTTAGGTGGAAATTAATCATCAATTCGACGAGCTGCCGCACAGCTAGATTCCATGGGTGTTTGACTAAAATGTACCCGTAAGTCATATCCTCTTTAGTCAATCGTTGCAATCAATCAACGTTTTGCAAACAGCATTTTTTTGCAGAGCAGTAGTCACCTTAACACTTTTCTTCAAGACAAAAATTCCCTAAAGACAAAATGTTGAGGCGTGTTTGAGGTGAAAAGCTGAGGTGAATTTGTATGGAATCGTTGTTCGTTTTTATCATTCTTTAAAGGGATGTGAGTCAAAGTGTACTAAGTACACTAATAACAAGGGGAGTGCAAGGGGTGTTGGTATAAAAAAAATTCTGAAATTTTGCACTACAAATGATCTCAGATGACCTCTGAATTTTTATTAGGCTCTAAATTTAAATTATGAAAATTCTGGAAAATTTTGGAATAAATCATGAAAAAATAGATTCACAATATTGAAAAAGTTGAACATCAAGAAAAAAAATTATAAACATTTGGAAGAAAATTTACATTTCCACAAAATTTTTTGACACTGAAATCATTAACAATAAAAACGTTTTCAAAAAAAAAATTCATGAGTTATTCCCCAAAATTTTCAAAATTTAAATTTTTTTTTGAAATATTGATTTTTCGCTAGAATCTAATACGCTCTAGCATCAGGCTCAATGAAAAGCCCTAGGGGGTGGATCATGTACAGAGGGTGTTTCATCCTATTTTAACCAATCTTGAAAAATTTATGTGAAATTCACGTGACATTAATCTTGA
>JAQIYD010000212.1:0-10596 GCA_034699565.1 Anurida granulata
GATTTTATCTAAATTTATTTATTATTTATTATATAAGTATAATTATTAATTATTTATCAGTAGAATTTATTTAAATGTCATGTCCAAATTTAACACATATTACCACAATTAACTAAGTCGTTACAATAATAAGTCGTTACAATACTAAGGTAGAAATTGTAGGCTGAGAAATTTGTTTAAAAATTACCACACATACTGGAGCTGGCGACGGTTGTTTCGACACTGCCACCAATGGTGGGAATCGAATCTTTAGGGAAGATGAGGCTCTACAGTGGTAGATGAGAAGAACTGCCTTGCTTTCCCAACGAAAAAAGTAGGGTGACACATCCCATTGTCAAAGAATAAAAAGTGTCCTTTTTTCTTTATCCCATTGTCAAGGAGTACAGAAGTTGGATCAAATTTGACATTATTCTATCATTCCAAAATCTAATTACACTATTTTGCAAATATTCAACAACCAACAAATAATATGCATTAGACAACCCCATTATTTACTAAATATAACTAGCATTAAACTCAACTAAAATGCTCAATTTTGTAATTGAAGAATAACAATCACGTAATTTGTAACAATGGATATAAATGTGAGAAAAGTTGTTGGAGAGATTGTATAAAAATTACCTAAAATGAACCCAATTTTCTGGCAATTTTTCAACGATTGAGCCTGTTGAGTGTTGAGAATTTTCCGCACGGATTTGTCCCCTGCAATACTTACAATTCTTGAAAATCTTTCCAAATTATTTACGAACAATTTCGATTTCCGCCGTACACTGCCCATTGTCGTTAAAATGATGAACATTTTTAATATATTTGAAAACAAGTGGAATCCAAATAAAAGTGTTTTGTCAAATGATCCAAACGCGGCTCCTCGCAGACAAACTAGGATTCCACTGCAAGTATTTACCAGAATCGTTAATTTGTAAATAACAAGATACCATGCAAAAGTGGAATTAAAATTATCCACAAGACTTTTCAAATTTTCATAACAACGAAGAATCCAATCGAGCCTGGAATAAGCATGGACTTCCTTTTCAATGTATTCTACTGGAACAAGCATATAGTTAACTTCTTTCATTTTTGATTGAAAAAAGCGTGCACAATAATCTTCAAATTCTGCATTTAGAAGAATGAGCATATTCAACGCGGATTTGGAAATAATCAAAGAGACCAGCTCGCCTTGAAGCGTTACTGCCACCGAGTACATAAATACGACATACGGAATCACCCGAAAGAGCCTATCATTCAGGCCTAAAATTAATTGTAAATATTTAAACATTTTGAGGTGAACGAATTTTTTTGGACTGGAAAGGATATACGCAAATAAAGCGATGTTTATAACCAGAAGAAACGAACTGATTAGTACAAATCGATTTCGTTGGTTTCGAATTGAGTTCTCCATTTTTGATTCTCGACGCCGGTGTACTTCCTCGTCTAAAAGTGATCAAAAAGTGTATAAACTTAACGAGTCAGCGTCATTAGGTCCAAAGCAATTAGATCAACAGCAATTAGGTCGAATGGACATTAGCTCAAATGTCATTAGGTCAAACGGACACTAGATCAAATACAAATAGGTCACATGGACATTTGGTAAAATGCAATTAGATCACATAGGCATTAGGTCACATTTAGTCAGCTCACATAGACAATCATATTTTAAATTCAAAGTTATTCAAATGCTCAGAACGCGTCAAGATGAACGAATGTCCATTTGACCTAATTGCATTTGATCTATACCCATTTGATCTGATACCCATTTGACCTACACTCGAACCTTTTTATAGCGACATAGTTAATACCGACAATCGGTCTATTACGAACAAATTTTGAGGGCTGTATTGCGCTTATGGGGATTCTATGTATAAAGGAGTTTTTATAACGACATTGCTTAATACGACAACCTGGTTATAACCTGTAATTACATTTGATCTAATGTTCTCGGCCTAATTTTATTTGACCTGATTGGTTTTGGATCTAATGAAGCGATTCCCAAGAAGTGTATTAACAACTATGAGTGATTAATATCTAATAACTTACCGTTGTCCATTGCAAAAGCTGTCGCTAATATCTGCAAAATCATTTTCTGTTTAATTTTAAAAAGAATTGCAGTTGCCGAACCTATAAGTCCTTGTATAACCGCCCAGAGATTTGACATTAGAACAGGATCAAATTTAAATCCGTTTTCGTAGATGTACTCTCCAAAACGTGTTGCCTCGGTAATTAATAGTATAACCTTAATAACCGTTAAAATGGAATGTAGCCAGACAAAAGGGCGAAAGCTTGGGTACCACCGAGGTTTAGATTTTGCATTTTCTCTAACAGCGAATGTATGAGTTAGGTCATGCGGGAAAACCCCAAGAAATTTTAAACACCGAAAAATGAAGTAGTATGTCGACCACTGAATATTTCCGTGCCCTTCCATTTTTACTTTTCTGGAGTTACTTTTCCGTAAAAAGTTTTGTCACTTCCCTCTTTTATAGGTTAAATGTTAGGAAATATTGAGCAAAACAAACATTCAGTTAAAATTCTGTAATTGCTTTCATCAGCTTGTGCCAACTAATTAATGCACCAATCACCGGCATGCCATAATTTTTAAACGACCATCATTGTTTAAGATATTTGCTTTCGACAAATTGGTAATGTAGTTGGGTTTTATAATTATGTTCAAGCTAACAAGTATTTCAACACATCAAGTACTCTGTCGCCAATTTCAAGGTTCAATTAATCAACAATTCATATAGATCATAATCTCGTGTAATTAAAAGCAAACGAGGCCTTCTTTTGTTTGTTTTATTCCGATGATCGACAAACTTGACGGTTGGTTGTTTTCTCATACACAGTTTTAATATTTACTCATATACGATGTATTTATTATGTATAGACCGACGTATGATTCTGCCTTATGCCTATATCAGGCGGCAACAGGACTCGACATTTGTCACAAAATAATAGCTATTTCGTGTTTATGCAAGTCTTCGGTTCAATTTTATTTTATAACAGATCTTCCCAAAAACGTATAACTACGAGCTAGTAATTTTGTTAACTAAAACCTAAATTCTAAATTCTAAAATCTAAATTCGACCTCTATAGATTTTATTCATTTATTATTTATTACATATTTATTATTAGAATTTATTTAAATGTCATGTACAAATCTAACATATTTGTAAAATATTTTGCCCAACATCGTTAAACCTGAAAAGCCACTACTAAATAACTCGTTAAAATAGAAAGAAAGGTCAAAATTGTAGTTGGAGATACTGCATAGAAATTACCGCACAAAAACCCAACTTGGCTGCAGTTTATAAACATTTTGAAACATTGCATCTTTTGCATCGGCTGTTCCCGCTGAAATTGGAATCCCTCGGAGAATCGGTTAAGGTTTTCTACGAACAATGCGGATTCCTGTTGCACATTTCCCATTTGTGATAATATTGCCCCCATTTTAGACATAGTTGCACCCACATGCATTAAAAGAAGAAGAGGTTTGTCATAAAGGGTGGTTGTCAAATATTTTTCTTGACGTAGTAGGACAATCATATTACAACATAATTCGGCTAGAATTGTTCCTTTATAAAAGCAGAAATACCAGGCAGAGGTGGTGTTAAAATTATCCACAACATCTTTTAACTTCGAGTATGAGCTTAGAATCTCTTCAAGTCCGCCATTACTCAACATTCCTATTTTTGTTTTGACAACATGATTTGGTTCCACTACAATTATAGTCGAAATTTGAGAATGTTGAATCTTGGTTTGAGGAAATTGTGCGGAATAACATTCCAGCTCGGAATTCAAGAACATTAAAATGTTCTTTGTAGCCGTAGAAATTATATATGCAAATAGTTCAGATTGGAAACACATACCTTGCATGTAGAAAAGAATTATGTACTGAACTATGCGGAAATAACCATCACCAATGCATCCACACAATAACCATTTTACATAAATCATAATAGGATAAGACACTAATTTGTTTACTGTAACAAGCAAATACAGGATGGCGGCAATCAGGGCTATACAGATGACAGAGATGAACATTAGAAATGAAACCTTTTGTTTTTTATCTGCTATCCGCATTTTGGAAACTCCACCTCCTCTTCCGTCAATTCCATTGGCCAAACATTCTGCTTAAAAAGCGACAAAAATGGAATTCTTTAATAAACTTGACATATTCACGGTATGATTATTTTTGACGCCTGATGTTTTAAGGATCAAGTCCACACTTACCGTGATGCAATGTAAAGGCAGTATGTAATGTTTGTAGGAGTCTTTTCGTTTTAATTTTGATTAAAAGTGTAGTTGAGCAGCTGAGGGCGGAGTGCAAAAGCAACCAAATACTCAGTACTGGTTCAAATTCAAGTTTAGTATTCTTCCCTAGGATACTTTGTACAATCCAAATGAATTCAGAAATGCAAACAATTACCATGAAAATGAAAAGACAAAAGTGCAACCAAACAAATGGTTTGAACCTAATACTGAACCTGGTGAACGTAGAGATTGGTTTTTCTCTAATTTCGAAATTTTCTGTTAAATCATATGGAAAAATTCCCAAAAATGTTAAAACGTGAAAGACTCTGTAGTAGATTTCCCACTGTCCAGTCTTGGTTCCTTTCATTCTTGCAGGGTGGTGATATAGAAAATAGTCGGGTACTCCTGAATTTATAGTTTCAACGAGTAAATATTTGACGAAAAGTAAAGGGGAGATTAAATGTCCCTTTATCTACAGTTTACTTTTCGTCAAATGTTTTCTCTTTATTTACTAAACTAATTAAGCAAGGTCTAATTAAAAGGAATTACTTGAGTTGCTTTAGTTCTCGTGAGAGTATTGTTCAAACAAACATTTCAATGTCATATTGCAAGTCAGGGGCGGCAATATTCGATAGATTTGACAGCCTAGTTCTTTAGTGGCAGTATATTAATGTTTCAGAAATACCTTTAAATCCAAACAGGCATGTTGTAATTTTTGAACTTTTTAAAAAAAAGCCCTGCCAAAATTGTGGCCCACAATTGTTCATCAATGAAATAAAGTTAACAAAATTGCATTCATCGTTCCACGTAACAAGAAGATTATACCAAATTGTTATAAAATTGAGAAATTGAAAATGAAAAATTGAAAATGAAAAATTGAAAATATTGGGTTACACTTATAGGTCGATTAATAAGCTTGGAAGTATTGAAATTTGATCGTTTTCCTATTGATTAGAAAACAAAATCAAATGTAGTAGTTCATGGTAGTCGATGTAAAATATTGACGCATCTTTCTGTGTAATGCAAAAAAAAATTATTTAAATTCACAGAAACTGTTTGTGTAGCCATCATTTTGGAGTCGGAAATATTGAACCAGCTAGGAGTTCCCTTATCTATAGATAAGGGAATCACAAACTTTGCCTTGGGGTTAATTTTCTGTCCACTTTTCCTGCATACATATATCGCACTATTTTCCCCGTCACCTTAGTGTAGAAAGATAAGGCATTATTCTACATCAACCTTGTACTTCTACAAGTGAGTCTCAATGTGTGTTTTATAAACAGGTGAAGCATACTCTGGGGACCAGTTTTTAGGAACTTACTAACCTAAAGGATAATTTGTTTTCTTTCTTTTATTGAGAAAATGTTATATTACCATTCATAGTGTAAAACTACTCAACACAAACACAATGAAGGCTTTTAGTTCAAATGTAAAGGTGGTTTCACTTTTTGTCCCTTTTTCACAGAAAATGTGGCCATGGTCTATTCTGATAACAAATAACTACCCTTCCTTTCCAATAAATTTTTCCCAGGTGTTTTCGACAGCTGATAAGGGAGATAAGATACTGGGGTCGAGTGAAGAAATTAAAAGTTTCCATGCTCATTTTTCGGCATGACTCTTCAAGTTTTCAATAATTATTGGTCGAGTCACACAAAAATTAAAATAAGGCAATACTTAATTAGGTACGGCTCTTTATATATATATATATATTTTATATCCTTTAGTTTTCCCAGCTTAGAAAGTAAAGAATTTTAGTTTTCACCAAGTTTATTTCTTGTTCCAATTTTATAATTTATTACCACTCACATGTCACCCCGAAATCGAAAATATTCCCCGCTGCAGAGTGGTTTTAGCACTTTTACCCGATGCTGCTCAAATTTGATACTTTGCCCAGGATGGATTTATGGACACATTGTGCGTTTAGTTCGGAAACGGACCAAGTGGGTGCTCCTGGCCACCACCATCTTCCTAATTTATTTCCCACTTCATTTAATTGTAATCAATGCCCGACCAATCCTAGAGCCTGGTGAACACGAACTTCTTTTTGTCCCTTTGCCCTCACAAACCCCACTCACCAACTTAGGCCCCAGTGGATTTTTAACCAGTGATAATTTCCAAGCTCCAGTGATAATTGCAAACCCAATTGGAGGATTGGGCAATCAGCTGTTCGAGTACGCATGCGCCTACAGTCTTGCCCGAGCACTCGGGACAGACCTCTTCGTCCGAGTGCCTAAATTCGTTAATGTGACCCAGTCACTTGGGCTGAGCCCTTCCGAGAGGAAATTCGGCCTCGAAAACTTCAACATCAATTTCAGTCGACCCGGAGGAAGGGCTAGAAGTGAGTATCTTTTGGATCCAAATTTGCCAATGGAAGAGCCCGAGGAGCGGGAAATTTTGGATTTGATTTACGGAATAAGGAAAGTCGAACACTCCGGAGTGTCTGCTCCAGCAAGGTTCCTAAACGTTCGTCTCTACTGTGAATCCGAAGTATATTTCAAACCTTACCGGGAAGAGATACAGGAAATGTTTCAGTTTACGCCATCTGCGCTTGACGTGCTCCTCACACCACCGGTGGAACTCCTCCTGGAGGAGATTCAAGCTCCATCTACAGGAAGTGTTGGAGTTCACATACGGCGTGGGGATTTTACGACAGTTGGTGGGAAATTCTACAGGGTCTTACCAATAAGTTATTATAAAAAAGCGATGAGCCTCATGACTCAGCGTGTGGGGAGTCCAACCTTTTATGTGTTCACTGACGACTTGGACTATGCGAGGACTGTGATTGGTCAAGAACCAAAAAATGTTGGCCAATAGTTCCTTCTCTTGGTGGGCGGCTTATTTAAATTTGAACCAGGATAAGATTGTGGTTGCCCCTTTTCCTAAATACAAGAGCTGGTACATGAATGCCAAGTACAAATTTTTAGAAAAGTATTATCTAGTTCCAGCTTTCTATCCTTCTGACTGGGAAACGGTCAATCCTTGGGAATAAATGCTTAGTTGCTGATTTATACATACATTTTATGCTTAATTAACTTTTATTCATAATTTATCATCTTAATTAATAATTTTTGTTACTTTTGCAGTGAGGCTAAAATGGTGTTGACATTGTACACAAAAAGTAATTGAGACTTGAATTAGTGAAATTGTTAAAATAAATAAACGAAAAAACAAAACTTACAAGGGGAGCGCAAAAGGGTGTCGGCCTCAAAACATTCTGAAATTTTGCACACGGACTACAAATTACCTAAGATGACCTCCGCATTTTTTTTAAATGTGAACGCCACTTTTTAGAAACATTTTCTTGAAAATTAAAAGAAAAATTAATTATGCAATGAAGATGTGCTTATGGGAATTAACTTGGGAACACGAGGACCCTTCTTTCAGAATTTTAACATGGTCTAAGCCCAAGGAGGATTCGAGCGCATGTTAAAATCTACCTAAAAATCAATATCTTAAAGACGTCAAAATTATTGAAATTTCTAAAATTTTGAAAAAATAAAAATCATGCGAAAAATTAAGAATTCAAAATTTTGAAAAACAATTTTTGAAAAAAAATTGACAAAAAAACAAAATTTTGAAAAAAGGCTTGATGAAAATCATAAAAAGAATTCAAAATTTTGTCCGGAATTTAATTTTTAAACATTTTCAACTTTTGCAAAAATTTTGAATTTTTTCAAGATTTTCTTTCTCAAAATATTGAAACTTTTCATAACAATAGATTTTTTTCGATAACTTCCCAAATAAGTAAATCTTAATTGGATAAATCTTAATTTCTAAATCTCAATCATTAATTTACATTCAGACATTTTACCAACTAAATCATTAAATAACACACACCAATTTAATTTGTGGGATTTTTGTGAGCTATTTATCACGCTGGTGACAAAAAAAAATCTCCACGTGCGTTCGTTTTTTATTCATTTATTTTTACTTTTAATTCTCAACTTAATAGTCACACCTCCTGGATGACCTCGAATTTACTTTGTTCTGTTTTTCCTCGCATAATTAATGAGACGAAAAACTCACTTTAGTCTTAAATCACGAGCATGAAATAAATGGCTAATAAATAAAAAAAAGCTCACTTTCATTTAGAACTCACCCCAAAATGAAGCAGTCCCTTCTTTTCTGCTTTGTGCAATTATTTGCATTTCACGCTATTGGTTCCATTGGTGAGTCTCCGTTGGTTCAAACAGAATTGGGAACACTAAGAGGGAATTTTGAAACTTCAAGAAATGGAATTCAATACGAGTCTTATCTTGGTATTCGCTATGCTCAAATACCACGCCGTTTCCATGTAAATTTTCAAAATTTAACAAAATTTAAAAAAAAATTCGCAAATATTCAAAGTGTAATAAAAGGTAAGAAAATGTCTTGATAATTTTGGAAAATTGTCTGTTTAGGAATCCCAGCCGACGGGAATTTGGGACGGGGTAAAGGATGCTACTGAATTTGGGATGAACTGCGCACAGGAATCAAGAGTCACTCCGCCATCTACCGGAGGAGAAGATTGTCTCTACCTCAACGTTTTCACGCCCAAGGTACGGCGAACTAAATAAAACTATACGAATATCGCTAAATATCAATTTAGTTATATATAGCTCTAGCTTTATAGAATATACATCAGCGCTATTATAATAGCGATAATATGATATCGCTATCACTATAACTGGCTATCACTATATCACTATCACGGTATCGCTATCACTATAATATACGATATACAATAGCGATATTATATAATATAACTTTAGGCGAATGATAAGAAAAGAGCAGTCCTGGTTTGGATTCATGGGGGTGGCTTCAATTATGGTACTTCATCTGAATTTGGCGGTTCTTACTTAATGGACGAGGACGTTGTACTGGTTACTCCCAACTATAGGCTTGGGACCTTGGGTAACGCCATTAAATTAATTGGAATCTTAACATTTTAATGAATTTTTAATTGTAATTAAGGTTTTCTAAACACTGGAGACGGAGTTGCCACTGGGAATATGGCGCTCAAGGATTTAGTGCTTGCATTAAAATGGGTTCAGGAAAACGTAGAATCTTTTGGTGGGGACAGAAATAGGGTGACCATAAGTGGCAATTCGGCGGGTGCTGCTGCTACACTCCACCTACTGACCTCACCATTGACCCAAGGTCAACATTCACTCTACTTCCGAGCAGTTTCCAGGTCACTATACCTTGTCATTTTTAGGACTCTTCCACGGCGTCTACGTCTCATCGGGAAGTTCGCTGGCTCATTTTGCTTATAAGGAGAACAATCTTGAAACAGCTACAGAGATGGGCGAAATTCTTGACTGTGACGCCCAAAACACTGTGGATCTGGTCAAGTGCTTACAAAAGGCTCCAGTTGACCAGCTCATAGGGGCCCAGCATAAAGCTCAAGTAAGGGTTTTATTAACTTGACTCCCAACGGTATGAACTCAATTCAATTATGTAGCGCTGGATTACGGATTTTTTTAAAATGAGACCAACCCGGGAGACAAAGAGTGCTGGGAATCCAAACCCATTTTTAGATGAGACGCCCCTGGAGCGATTGCGGAAAGGGTACTACGCAAAAGTACCAGTCTTGATGACCATGACACCACAAGAGGGCACATTTGCCTTTTCAGCTCGTAAGCTCAAATCATATACCTGACTTGGAAATATTTGTGTTGAAGACTATGTTTCCTAGTTGTGATTCGGAATGAACCGATACTGAAGAGCTTAAACGACGCATTTGAAAAAGTCGCTCCAATTGCATTCGGTTACGAAGTGGTTCCGGAATTCAAAAATTACAATGACCAAGTTTCAAATGCTCTTCTCGATTACTATTTTGATGGGAAGAGAATCACACGAGAAATGGAACAAAATCTCACCGATGCCTTCACGGATACTTATTTCGCACACTCTATAACCAAATTTGCGCACGTTGTGGGAGCAAACTCACCCGTGTATGTAGGACTTTTTGCGCATGACCGTACGGATTTTAGCCCTCTCCGATTTTTTGGGATTTATGAAAACGTGGAAGGTAAATGTGGATTTTTAAATTTTGTAAACAAAGTATAGTTTATCAAAAAGTAATAGAGTTTAACTATTTTTCCATAATTTGTGCACAGGTGTGGCCCATACAGAAGACCTTGCTTATGCTTTCAATCCGACGGGGGCGATAAGTCCGATGCCTTTCTTGGCTGAATTCAAGGAAGAAACAGATATTGAATTTTCCAAGAAATTTGTCAGCATCATTGGGAATTTTGTTAGAACCGGGTAAACCCTAATGTTTTGATACAATATTCTCAGGTTAATTCCCAATTAATTTTAGTGTCCCAACAATATCCTTTGAGGAAGAAACAAAATGGATTCCAGTAA
>JAQIYD010000213.1:0-10584 GCA_034699565.1 Anurida granulata
TTAGAAAGGCTGGAGGAAACAAATTGTTACAGCACGGAATCAGATTTAAAGAGGCAGGCATTTTAGACATGCTTTCGTCCTTCAGAGATTTTGTATCTACTTTGCCCGGTATGCTAGAGGAAGCGGTTGACCAGTGGGAAATGGCACAACCAGTCCCTTTTGATTTACTAGGGCGGAGATTGTCACCAATATTTGCACTCTATATTACTGCATGTTTGTTCACATTACTTGTATTTTTAGCCGAATTCCTACTCTTCCCATTTTTACTTACTTGTTTCTGGCTCGATTTAACTCTAGCATAAACATGTGATGCCAAATATTTGATACAATTCTTTCCTTTCCTTTAAACCAATTAGAATAGTCTCGTCTTTATATTTTATTATTGAAGCCCGCATACCCTTCGTTCAAGTCCCAGATTATACTACACCCTTTCGACGGTACCTCTTTTGACTTCTTGCTTTGTTCAGAAATTTATAAACTCCCACTTAAAGGTGTACCACTTTCAGATGCATTTTGAACCAAACCTGTCATCCTGCCCCCTACTTAACTATATGTTTGTAAACGGATTACGTTTTAAGATGCTCTTTATTAAGGCCGAATTAGTTTGATTTATAATTTAGAAATCTAAAGATATTGGTTGCGAATCTTCTCAGCACCCACCACAACCTACCATATAGATGCCGTCATTAATATTGTTTTGTTGCTAAAAAGGGTGCCTGCTATACAGCGTAAATATATTTCTGTTTCATGTACCATCTTATTTCTCTACATTATGTAGTAGATTAGACCATTATTTTTTTGAGTTATCGCTCATGACATCAATCCCCATCACCAATTCATCTCAACAGGTTGGGGACATCGAATATTGTTTTTAAATTGATTTTTAATCAGATATTTTGAATTGGACATTAAATTATTGCCTCGCCCGACGCCTTCTATCGGTCGTCACTGGAAACTAAATTTGGATCAAGTGTCCAATATTTTAAGACAAAGGGGAGTTTGAAACTGGTTCCAAGGTGCCATTACATTGTTCATACAACGCAACACATGTCAGTGGATGTGACTTTCCAAGTGCACTAACATATCTCGCATACATTGAGTCAATTTCGTTGTCTGATCGCAACGTCTCCAGTCCTCACACACCGCTTTAAATAGACCCTGGAATCAATGCATTAATTCCAGGATTGATTGTACTATCAAATGCAAATATAAATCACATTATAGGCTCACCTTTCTATGTAAATAAAATCCTTCCTTATTTCAACACGAGTAAGAGAAAAAGTCAGATTTGGGCAATGATACTCAACATACATATGCTCGCAGGTGGCATGTATTGCAGGTTATCGACAGCTCACCTTGCTTTGTCGCCAACACCAGTACTTATTGATTTCGCTAAAATGGAAAACAGAATTTATGCACAGCACCTATTATTTCGGATTCAGACACTGGATACAATTCCCATACCTAAGAAACCCGAACCAGATGAGCCCCTTTTAATAGTAAACAGTCATGAGTTGAATTGTGCAACATCTCATGGTGTGCGTCAAAAATTTACTTATTTGACTTATGCTAAACCGTTTGATACGTCGAGTTGGGAGTGTATACTCCTTACATCCTCATTTTTCATCCCCGCAACTATATTTATTATAGTTAGATGTCAAGGATTGACTTTTAAGGTATGCGTCCCAGCCACAATTGACACGTTGTTCAATGCAACGGGTTTACTCATTGAATTTAGTCCTAATTTTAGTGGATCTTGTATGGAAAAATCCAATTGGTTAAAAGCAAATGAAAATATAACCAATTATTTACAAAAACCCCAAAAAGTGTCATTGAATGCTAATATTGTTGCAATATTTCAAATTTGGATAATACCATTCACAGTTAGTTTGTGTTGTGTATCGAACTTATGCCCAACATTTATTCAAAATTGACTAAACTATACCTTATTACATTACAATCTTGTGCTATGTTCCGAAAATATTTGCTTGGAACAAAGAAAAATAAGTCACAGATGCAAGTTGTCCATATTATGGTAGGGCATGGATTTAAGGTTGGACACCCCAAAGAAGAATTTTACCACCCAAAAAACTTTTTATGATGAATTCTTTAACTAAGTCAAAAAACCTCCTAATTATTAAACCTTGTTGTATTACAATTAGATGGGAATATTCAATGGTTGAAAGGGTTTTGGTAAACTTTTTAACCATTAACTTTCAATTTAAAAAATTAAACTTTAACCTACAACTTTTAATCTCTTACTTTCAATTCAATTATCCGTTAGGATTCACTATTTTAGTAATTAACTCATTCCTTCTCCAGACAATCCATTGAAATAAATCACCAGAATTATTATTGAAAGGAAACTATATTATTGCAATTCATGATATGTTAGTTAAACTCCTGTGCGTAAGAGATGAGATGGCGTCATGACGGGTTACCAATGTATAGGTGGAAGAATGTTGAGTTCTCTGCGTATCTGATGGTAGCGTGGTGGTGTGGACCGTCAATCCCAAAAGTATAAGGTTAAGAAGTGCGTAATTTAAAAATTGTATGGTTGAAGAATTGTACCTAAATGATTTCACTGAGACTAGGCGAACGTGCCCGTCCTGAGACGGGGTCAAAGTTCACTAGACAAACTGTAACATTCATGAAGCTTCCAGTTGAAACTGCCGAACCAAAATTCTGCTAGCTAAAACTACTGAAAAAAATGTCCCTTCTAGTTTGGCAATAAGAGAATAGTTAAAATTTACATAACACCAACACCCTTGAAGGGAAATTTTAGGTTTTGTTTTATTTTTACCTAGCACAATTTTTGGAGGTCTAAAATCAATAGGTCTAAAAGTGAATAGCTTCCAAAATATTTGTTTTCATGCTTACTTTCTATCATATCTGTTCCTATTGGCATGACGGTTAGAATAGGTTTCTGTGTTAGGTTAGATTAGGTGAAGATGAAAAACAGTATTTGACCTAACGGTTTTAGATCTAATGACGTGGATTGAATAAATAAATGTGTTCTACTTTTGGTATAAATGAGATAATTTTTTATCCGATTTGTATCCATTTACATGTCAAGTTTAAAGCAGGAAGGATCAGATTCATCTTTAAAATCCACGGTGTCATCATAGCAGCATTCGGGATAAGTAGCGGCACAGAGATACTTGCCACCGTCGCTTGCTGACGTCATTACTGGACCACATCTCACCTTCTTTGATTTGGGCCCAACGCAATCCTATATTTCCAAATACGAATCACAAGTATAATCATGTAGTGGGTAATATTTTTAATATATTTTCTACTGATATTATCCAATTTTATGTTAAACTAAGCCGCTGCCTGAGAAACTTCGTTTGAAATCGCTTTGTTCAAAAATAGGGGCAACAAATTTTGGGGCAATGTGATAGACGGGTGATGAGTTCGAATTCTCTCGGAAGCAATAAAATTTTGAGTGATATGTTCTTTTTGTACTCCTGAATTATGAAGTAGCGTTAAAAATAATGATTAGCAGCTCCAGATTTGTAAAGACCAGTCGTTAGGTTATTTTAGTCGACGATTGAAATATGCACAATTTTTTGTAATGGGTTTTTGTGGGAAAACTCTCACTTCACCCTTCGGAAAGAGTCCAATGTTAACAATTTTTCCGCGTATCACAGTGCCCAAAAATTCGTTGCCCATAGCTTTCCCAAGTGAGTTAGAATTTTTGAATTTACTTTACTTAGCAGTGAAGTATATTAGAATTTATTTTCGGACAGAGTATAGAAATTTGGACTTACAGGACGATCTTGTAGTCTTTGGGAAAATGGAAGCGGTGTAGCAGTCCAGAAGAAGTTAGTCATATCTGCGCAGGCATACTGCGCCACAAATCCAGTGTTGGATTGGACAGCCAGACATTTGTCACTTGGAACGCTTTTAATTTGAAATATTGTCCGCTTATTAACAACAAATGTTAATTAAATATTAAATTAAATCAAAGAGTAAAGGTCTGTATGGTTAATTAGTGAAGGTATTACCCCGTTGGCAGAAAATTTTCCCTTGCCAATATTATAAAGCTGATAATTTGCATTTCCGCTACAATTTGCCATATAAATATTGTATCCATCTTTGTTGTTTACGGTGTTAGAATCTGCGCTGGACAAACACATGCCGTTTTTAGCCATGGGCATGTATAGAGAGAGGTTGGCTGAGGCAGTAGGATCCCTCTAAATAAACGGATCATGTGTATATATATTTGTATTAAAATTCTAAAACACAGTTGAAAAGAATTAAGAAATTCGAAAATAATTACTAATTATTTATTTCATATTTTAATTTGAAACACGTTTAACATATCACACAATTAAGGTGTAGGTTAGTAGGTTCGTAAAACCCGTCGCTGCGCAGGCTAATTTTCTCGGGAAACAGTTTTTCTTTAACGAAGGAAAACGAGACTAGGGAAACTGAAATTTTCAATTCATCCAAACAACCACTAATAATTTGGTTGGGCATTGATGGATTTTTTGATCATTTCATCAAGAGGACAATCAAATTAGTCTGTAATATTAAAACCTATTTCTAACAAGGGAAGTATTTTCGGTGCCGGTCTTACTTCAAAACGTGACCTATGCCATTCGGTAGACCACTCTGAGTAAACAACACAATGAGTTCTTTCCACGAATTTTGAATACACAATTTTTTGTGTTAAAAAGTATTAAAGGTTCGACCCTACAAAACTTTCAATTTTGTGTGTTAATTTTCCTAAGGATTTTTGGATTTTAAAAATGGTAAAAATTAACTCAACAATGTGTGCATGCTTAATACATGTAAGCAAGCATACTTTGGAACTCCCATGCTCTTAATATGCTAAAATGTATGTTTAAAGTCTCCCATGCTATTGACATGCTAAAGTACATGTACAAGCCCAATCCACGCCACCACTCAGAGACTTCAATTTCATCATAAAAACTTCATTTATCAGAAGTATGTTTATGAATTCTATTCAGCCGAGAAAGATTTTATAACATTTAAAACTAACCTCCCATATGCTGCTTTGTATAAAGAACTTTGGCAGTTCAACAGCAGGCGGAAGACATTCCGACAAGACAAGATTGGTTCCTTTAACAGTCATGCAGAGTTGAAATTCCAAATTTTTTAATGCTATTGCCTATTCGATTGTAAAAGTAATGAAGGTGGAATAATTTATGTTCGAGCATTATTGATTGTTGTTCACAATTAAGCTTATTTGACAATCCAGCTTACCCTTGGGGGAGCCGCGTAAACTCTCCAGTAGAATTCAGGTGAATCTTTGCAAGTTCCCTGGACTAAGTCTACGGCGCCTGTTTTTGGTGTCAGGCATTTCTTCCCTCTGACTTGTATCCAGAATTTTTGGACCTTGATTTATAGTAAGAGGGATATTAGGAATTTAGTTAGTTACTAGATACAGGATTTTGGAAGATCTTTTGCAAGATGCATCCCAAATGCAAGAAACGACTTATTTTCCATTTCCCACAAAACTTTCATCAGAGGCTTTCATTTAGGCACATTTTGATATCTAGATTGAAATGAAGTAAATTGAAACCGAATCGGACAACTGGTATCTTCAAACGAATTAGGAATTTTTGGAAAGGAAAACAAATTTCATTTACGTGGCATTTGAATTTTTTTTCACATCTTTTAGTATAAACATATTTCTTCTAATATATTTACGAGTACAATTTTTCCTGCCCTTGTCCATTCTTTCCATCATTTATTAGTAATCTTGACAAGAAACTCCTTCAAGTCAGTAAGTGATTGCGTAATTTGTCCAAAATTTGGGATTATTTAGAACCACCTCGGGTCCAGATTTTATGGTAGATTTCTTACCCCACTTTCATCGTATGTCCCATTGGCAAGGTTGAATGTTTCACTATGAAAAACCGCTGGGTTGCAGCCGTATTGGTAGGCTAAAAAACCTTCAACTGTACCAATATCACCACCATTTCCTGACATGCACTCCTGACTCCCCATGCTTTTGAGGTAGGATAATGCCGTTCCGTTGGTCTAAATACAAAATTATTAATAGGAATGCAATAGTGATTTTGGATATGACCCTAGAGCTAAATAGTGGTTAGATAGTTATAGATAAACAAAAAATTTGGAAAACTTGGTTTTCAAACTCAAAAAGTTGGAAATCTTGGTTTTCGGAATGTGAAAACCTGGTTGTCATGCTCAAAAAAATATGGAAAACTTGGTTTTCAGAATGTGAAAACGTGACTTAACTCTTGACTGTTGTCAAGAGTTATAAATTATAACTTCATAGCCTTACAAAAACAAAACTTAGGGACAGTTCGCAGTTCGATTATAGCCAGAGTATACTTAAATAGTTATTAGTGTTGTAGCCATTCCCTTACCATCCAGACTCCACTGTGTTCAAACTGCTGGTACAGGTCCGCTGGGTTGCAATTGGCAACAACAAAATTGGCGTTATCATAATCGCCTGACACCCGTATGCAGGTCTCAGTTCCATCATTCTTCAAAAGTACTACTCTGGGCTGCGACAAAATAATGTCTTCGTGTAAATATATTATTAACATCACGATACCATGCCTCGATACTAAAGAAGATGCCAATTAAAGGCATTGACGTTTTTTTGCAATAATTCTAATAACTTTCAGGTTTGTACGAAACTTCATATGAATGAAGGCAAAGGTAGGACGCTTGCTCACGTTGACTAAGTTTCATTGGTTTCGTTTACCAACTTCCGGAGATATGGCAAACTGAATAGAAAAAGATTTGTTGATAAACCCGTGAAACTTAAGTGAACATATGGACAAGTGTCCTACCTTCAATCACACCTTACTGTTTATTCATTTAGGTTTGGCGGTTGTTAAATCGATAAAGCAATAAATCAGCTACGAAAAGGAAAACCGTGGGCTTAAGCAATAACATTGCAAATGTCTTCAACAGGCGCATGAGCCGCCGGATTACACTTTCAAATATGATATCCTTCCCGCGGATTTTAATCAATTTTACAACCGCCAAACTTAAACGAATAGAGAATGGTTTCATTCAAACCCAAAAACTCATTTTCTAAAATTCATTCAAAACGTCAATGTCTTTAACCTCACACTACCTACGTCCTAACACACGTTGAGTGCTTACTACGTCTAATATTTATAGTATTTTATTATTAGTATTTTACCGTCCAAACCGTCCAAAGGTTTTGCGGATCCATGGTATCATTCTTATCCCAATGGACTAGAATCATACCATCTTTCCTTACAGAAAACACCCTTCCAGTATTCGTCCCTTGTATCCAAAAAGTACTTTTCTAAAATATAGTTTAAATGAATTTAAATTATACTCAACTCCAGTTTGATTAAATATTAAAGTCAAGTATTTTAACCAACTCCGCTTGGATCAAATTTCCCATTCGCTGCCGCCGTAAATTTTGTGTTTTTCTTATCATCACATTTGCACTGGTAAAACATGGCTCCGTTCTTGTTATTGGCATTTTGAAGTGCACCGCAAACGCAGAGGTCACTGCCAACGTTCCTGACGTAAGACGGTTTCCCGGGGTCCGTCTGCATGTTGAAAGTTCAAAATTAAGAATTTATGATTTGACGTTCTGATTCAACTACTAATTTTTTTAACTTACGTCCCACGCCCCATTCTGTCGCCAATGCTGGAATATATCGGTAGAGTTACATGGGGCCAAATTGTAAGTGGATTTGATTTGTTGGTTGGTAGCTTTTAAACATTTTTTGGCCAAAACATTGCTCAAGAGAAAATAGGGTTGTTGCTGGAATAAAATACTACTTGGGATAATTGCATTAATGAAATTCAATCAAATATCGTCATTTACATATAATGTTATTTATTATATATGGTAAACTTTCTCAAGTCAAGTCACCGATTTGACCGTATTACAAATCGGTGGGAGATTACTGGCGGGATCTTACCGAGTGAACGAATGAAATCACTTGAAGGGAGACGAAAAAGCAAGGGAGCATATACCTATGTAAGGGTCCCATTCTGACCAGAGCCGCACAAAACGTAACTGCTTATTTGCAATTTGTAGATTATTCAGAGCTTTTGTTGTAATTCCGAGGAACGCTTTTACATCTCTGTTTATGATGAACACTTGTATTTCAGAAACCAAAAACAAGTGGCGTACAATGGGCTCCTAATTATTTAAATCCTGACCCGAATTTCATTGTTTAATTTCTTGATTTCTATCATTGTAAAATCCCTTGGATTGATTTCTGCTGCCAAGAATTCATGCCAAGCTAATTTCTCACTCCTGTTTTAATTTTCAAACGTGCCAAAAATGAAATCATGAATTTAACTTTTTATTTCTACTTATTACTAATAAGCATAAACGGGCCGAATAGTTGGGAACATGAGACAAGATCCTTGACGTCAAATGCGCTTGTCACGTTCTAGATGACCGCTGAGTAGCATTTTAGTCACCCTGGCAAAAGTAGGCGGAATTGCAATTCCCACTATTGCAGTCACTCCCCTTCTTGCAGAGAGCTCCATGGATGCCAGGGTTACAGTAGTAGCAGTTGTCACTCACGAAAATGGTGCTACAATCTTGCACCGTACAGGAACCATAGCCATTGCAGCAGCCCAAACAGTTGGCCCGAGGGCTCTCCTCCCCAGCCCCCAAGCACTGCAAAATTGAAATAAGTAAAAATAAAATGGCATGGATTTAAGTGGCATCCCAAAGATTTTTCGACCCCCCCCCCCCTCCCCCCGAAGTTGTCCCCCTAAGTCAAAAACCACTCCAATTTCTTCCAACAAAACTTTAGCGCAAAAAATTGTTACAAATTTAAATGCAAACTTGTTTTTGGTGTCGCAAGGTACGAAAAATTAATTGACCCACCTCAAGAGGCTAAAATTGTTCCAATTGGACAAAAAAGAAAGAGGGGTCGACCATCATTTGTAAAGAGGCGTGGATTGTTCAATAATACAGCAACAAAAACTAGCCTTTCAAAATATGTGTACTAATTTTGACTATGTTTAACTTTGTTGTATTAAATTGTTTTGAGGATATAAAGCAGTCGAAACGCAAATTTTTTTATTCAATTTGGGCCGAATTTATCCTATTCTTGGGAGGGCAATTCCGGGGTGGAAAAAATCCTGTTTTGGGGGCCGTTTATTTTGTGTCCAAATCAAATTTTGAAATAGACTATGAGCTCTAGCGTAGAAACACTTAGGATGGTCAATCTTACATCAATCTATTAGTGAGCACATAATGTGTGCTTCCAACTTACCGATGGAACTGACCAATGTTGGACACATTTAGAGGATTCACATTTAACGTACGTTCGCGACACAGTTACTGGACAACAGTCGCCGTCGCTACTGCATCTCTCCCCCTCAGCCTGACAAGTGACGCACTTGTTGCTACGACAAGTAAGGCTGCCGGGACAACAATCTGAGTTTCAAACAACAATTTGTATCGTCTCCAGGGTCTTCCAAGCCAATTTGGAGTTCCGGACCACGCTTACCCTTCGATCTGGCATCGTTCACTCCCCCCAAGTTACACGTTTTCCCGAGTTGGTTACAGTTATCTCCTGAGCAATGATTATATAATCCGTTTCTGGCTAAAATACACTTTTCGCAGCAATCATAATCCGTCTTGCAAGCCTCGAGACCCAGTTTACACTAAGAAGTCAAACAAAAATTTCGATCCAGTAGTCAAGTTTCTGCGCCAATAAAGTCAAATTAAATGCCAAAATGAAGTAAAATGATTGATAATGAAGTATATACGAATGATTTGCTTAGTGCAAGTAAAATTGTAAGTTATTAATCTTAATTGGTAAATATTTGGAGGTTGTCCGATACCTGCTCCGGAGTCGGTCTCCCCATAATTGCTCCCGTTACGCATTTCTGTTCCTGACTGCATTGCCTTCCGGGGCAGCACTGAGCGTCATTTGTACAGTATTCCAAATCATTCCAGTAGCACGCCTTGGTACATTTCCCTAAACGTTCAAACTTTATATTCCTTCTATAAATAATTTTTACGTGGGACATTTTTCAAGCGGCTCGCTCTATTTTGACAGGGCGCATAGTGAGGTTTAATGGTCAACATTGAAAATAATGCTTGCGGCTGGTTTAAATGCAACTTTTTGAAAACAACTTATTGAAAAGCGATAATTGTAGTTTTTTTTAAATTCCTGTTACAATGCTTTTACATTGGAAAATTAGAGAAACTTTGATACAAAGAAATGAGAAATGTGCATTAGAAAGAGAAGAGAAGTTAATAGAAACAGACAATTTGGCCCTTTACTAAAAACCTAAAAAAACGGCGCATTTAAATCCAAAATTCAAAACAGCCGCTAATAGTATTTGAAATGTTGACTTTCGACCAAAGCTGCCGCTAGAAATACGTCACATGTCAGTCAATCCTGACCCTTCACATTGGCTAGGGTTATTTGAATTACCGCCGGTGCATTTAACCGCCATTCCGTCCGAGTCACAGCAATCAGAATCTTTGGTGCAGGGGCCACCGAGAATTGATTTTGCCCCACAGATGGGAGTTGGCGAAGTTCCAGATTTTGGCGTGCAAATATTATTGGTACAAACAGCGTCAAGACTACAACAATCATCGTCATCAACACA
>JAQIYD010000214.1:0-10584 GCA_034699565.1 Anurida granulata
TGTACTAACCTCATAATCGTCATACGTGCAGGTGGTGTTTGAAAAGACAGCGGGACAACTGAATGGTTTCTTACACTAAAATGTACATGCAAATAAATCGGTTAAGAAAGCTGAGGTCTAAAGCATGTTCTTTTAGTTTACCTCTTTGATTTGAGCCTTAGTGCACTTTTTTAATCCTGAGCTCAAATCAATGAACAAAATGCCTTGCAAAATCAACAACGAAAGGAATAACTTAAAGATACCCATACTGATTAAGTTTTTGCTGTTTTTTAGCATCGCAGCCAACTCTTTTCTGTCTGAGGTGTGAAACTTCTATATTTTAATTCTCAAATATTTATTTCAAGATTTTGTAGGTAGAATATGCCTCCCTTTAAAATAAAACTGTAGAGAGGACAAAGGAGTGATTGTAGTCAATTGAACCAAATGTCAACCTTCCTTTTTAGAACAACGTGGATTTTAATTTACTTTTCCTTTTCTTTCCAAAACTGGAAACCTCTATCCCTTAGTGAATTAAAAACTAGTTCAACACTGAACTGGATTACATAAATATTAATTTTGACTCGTTGTCTGTTAAATGTCTCTAATTCCCGCATTTGGGCAGTTCTTCTCGAGATCCACTATGAAGTGATAAAAACTTGTAAGATTTTGGTGATTCTGGGGACTCAAATTCCTCATCCCTTCTTATCCTCGGGTTGAGTTGTAATGTTCGAGAATTATTCTTGGATGACTCAGGTTTGCCAACTTGTATATGTTGTGATGTATTTTCTGTTTTTTAGTGTTTCCTACAACTTCAACGATGTACATTTTCCTCTACGGAACCTGCGAAGTGTCAAGCACAAATAATGAGCAGTTTGATGTCAAAATCCTTGCTAAGAATCACTACTAAGGCACTACAACATTAATGGTGGGTTGTGGTTTCAGTTATGCATCTTTATATTTGAAATTATGTGTTCTAGGTATATACTCCCGTTTTGGAATTCGCTCTAAATCCTATGAATACTTTCAAAAAAGGTTACCGTTTCAATTACCCGAATAAAAAGGTAAAATCCACCGAAAAAATAAGTTTTTATTCCAAAGGGACTATTTCCACGAATAAGAAGTAAAAGTGCCAGAATCAATAGCCACAAATCCCAGAAAGCTACCAGAATTAAAAAAAAATAATTAGGTGATAAATAGTTAACACTTAGATTTTGTTTTCTTGATTGTCCCAATGGTTCCAAACATTTATTTAATGAATACATTTGCCATGTGGTAACGGATGGCGGTTATTACTACCTGCACATACAGAAATTACTGTAAGGATTACATTTAGAGATTAGCAAGCAGAAAGCAACAGCAATGGGAACCTATAAAGTTATAGAACATTTAACCAAAAACATTTTATTCTTAAATCGAATAAACTTAAAAGTGCAAAACAGTTTGTTTTTAAATTGTACTTTAGCGAAAATTGCCGAACGTTTCAAAAATCACAATACACTTTTTAGAGATCCCTTTGAGAGATTCTTCTGTTATTGAATTGAATGAAGATTGAATTGAAACTTCAATCCACTTTTAGATTCGATATTATGTGCTTACATTGGACCTTCACGCAAACTGGAGCCGTTTCTCTTTCTGCTTTCTAAAGATTTTATGATATTTTGATGTTCTCAGATTCAGCACAAAACTAAAAGGTTTCCGGGGGGCTAAAGGGTTTCCCAGAGTTGAATTCCATAGTTGGCTCATGTCGGCCAGTTTATTTAGTTTTACAAAATAACACGTCCAGTAACCCTTCCACTATTATTATTTAAGTCGTGATATGATTACTTTTTGGGTGTTTCTCGTAAAATTCAACTTCGAAGGACCATTCCGTATTTCTAAAACGGAGAAAAGAGTTCCAACAGGTCAAAGACCAAATTTCAATTTTTTGGGAACACGAAAAGTCTCTTTCTACTTTCTCTTTTTTCATAATCAAACTTATGTCCGCTTGGAGTAAGAAACTGAGATTTTTGTAAACACACAATTTGCTTAATCTGTTTCCGTGGACGCGATCATTTTGTCGTCCATATTTTCCCCCGTGGTTGAGTGTCGAGTGCTTGAATCCATGAGGGTCAACGTCAACACCCAATCGCTCACGGACATCAAGCAGGCACAAACAGAATTTTTTATTACATACATACATTTTAATTTTGGATGTGTACAAAGTTAACAGAAACAGATCTGATTGAATAGGTTAACATTCGTTGAAGTTTAGAATCTCACTAGTTACTGCCTATTGTTTACAGTACAAGCCAAACGTTCCAGTTCTTAAGGACTGGGTCAAAGTTCACTAGACAATTAAAAATTTTGTTCGCTGAGGATACTTCAAAACCAATAAATTTCCTTCGAGGTTGACGGTGACAAGGGTGACGAACTTAATACATTCACACCGTCCACCTAGAAGGGAAATTTATTGGTTTTGAAATCTCACTAACTACTGCCGATGGTTTATAGTATATTGGCACGCGATAGGTGATTGAATGAAGATATCATCCTCATCAAAACAAGTTGTCTATTAGTTCTCATGAATTCCTCATCACCATAGGCTAGGATCACATCATTCTGTAGTCACGTATGCACCGTTTAACTCACTTTGCATGTCAAACCATCCGTTCTACCTTGACAAATCGCTAGTAGTATTCTTGAAACACAAGATATTATCTTACCGCGATAATTTGTATTGAAGTTGAATGGATATTGTGGATATGTTGTTTTCATAGTCTTCAACCCATGTTAGCCAATCGTTTCCCCGTAAATATAAACCGCTTTCACAGTAAATATTCAACAAGTTAAAAGAAACGGATCTGATTGAAGAGGGTAATGTAACAAAGCTCAAAATTTACTCTGTAATCTTTCGCCAATTCCAATAACATTCACAAATAAATTTCAATATCTTTCCCGAAGCTTCGTTTTGTCGTTCGTTGAAACTTAGAATCTCACTAATTACTGCCTATTGCTTATAGTACATGCCGAACGTGCCAGTCCTTAAGGACTGTATCAAAGTTCACTAGACAATCAAAAATGTTGTTTGCTAAGGATATTTCAAACCTTCTAGGTTGGTCGTCTTCTAGGTCCAATTTCCCTTCTAGGTGGACCATGTTAATGTGTTAACTTCGCCTCCCTTGTCACCGTCAACCTCGAAGGAAATTTATTGGTTTTGAATTATCATCAGCGATTAAACTGTTGATTGTCTAGTGAACTTTGACCCAGTCCTTAATGACTGGCACGTTCGTCTAGTCTCAGTAAAAATCTTTTAAGCTTAAGGTTACATCTTTCAATTTATCCATAATTTCTACAACTATACAATACCAATATGTAAATTTCTTTTCACTTGATACGGCACAAGCCAGTGTCAAATAAACCACCATTACCATTTATTCATAATTAATTTTGAGGGGTTCGGCTGGTGCGGAAAGAGAATTATTGGTGACTCTATATGCGCACAGGAGTCATCCTCTTTTTTCGCGAGAAGAAAAGAAAGTGAGCGTTGATACTCACTCTTGTTCTCTAAGCAGGGACTTAACACAGAATCTCCCATGCTGTTTTTTTTACATAGACTTTTACACTTGCTTGCGTCCATCTCATCACACCAAACCCCCATTATATTTATTAATAATTACAAGAAATCATTGACTAAAAATGAGCTAAAATACAACTAAATTATGGGTGCTCGAAAACACACTCGAAAACTCAGAAAGTTCTGGACCTATTCCGTACTTGTTCGTACTTGCTTAAGGATAAGTAGGGACTGCCTTACTGAAATTAAAATATGAACATTCTAATCCTTAGTGTGTTTAAAAAGAGGTAACCAAAAGCTTTTTTCTGCTTTCGAAGGAATTGTTAAATAAAAAAATTCTTTCTAATTACCGCGTTTGCGAACTTAATTCGACGGCTCTTATGATCCATAGATAAGATATGACTCTTGAAACTTTGAGCGGTGCCTATCAAATACTTGGAAAAATAATGCTTCCCCTAGCGGATTCATTTTTTGTGAAATTTTTGTGGAAGCGGTTATTGGTTCGTTGAAGGTGTCTTGGAAAACAAAAAAAGAAGAATCCCCTGTTTCAACGTACTATCATACACCGATTGGAGTTGTGAGTTCACAGAAAATTCAGTGTCCATTCTAAAGCATCAACTTATTGCCAGTTTGGTTATTCTGGAACTTCTATGGTCGAGGTTGCTGATACGGTGTACCAATTCATTGAAAGTTTAATCCTGTTTGAAAAACAAAATAACTAGTGTATGTGACTTGAAGTTGATGCGCCAACACCTTGATTCTACACGATTCATAGAAATAAATTTTCCAACAGAGAAATAGTATTTGCTGCTAAATTCATTTAGAGTAAACCAGCGCAGTAAAACTGACGTCACGAAAAAACTAAGCAACAACAGCGTAACTAGTGTGATGCCTATTTTACTATTCTTGGTTTATTTGGATCAAACTTATCTGATGGTCAAGGGGTATTCATACTTAATTTCAAAAACACTGGTTTTATTCATTCACGGTCCCGACAAACAGATCTTTACATAAAAGTGTTTCATAAGCTCCTACGATTCTGAAATTCTAGCAGTTCAAAATCCCAAGCCTTGGTTGTAGATTATCACGAATACTTTTGAGAATATAGTTCCCTTTAGAACATTGAGATTTAACCTTTAGAGCGTTTTTTCAGCTCCTATCCGGAAAATTTGAGGTTTACCTTGAATTGCATTACATTACACCCTTAAAACTTTTTCTAATCAAAAGATACAAGTGTAGCTGCCTTTCGCTGCTTCCACTTACCAGAAATAAGCTTCAGTCTATTCAACACTATCAAATTGTAAAAAAATATGGATGCAGAAGCGGCGTCCAATTATTCGGCGGAGAGATTGTATTAATAAGCAACCGTCCAGAACACAAGAATTGGTAAATTCTTCCGCTTCGCATTTCAAATCCAATATAATTCATCATTAAAAAGCTAAGCTCTTTAGATAACAGCGCAGGTTGTAATTTGACTTTGAAACCGGTTTGAAATTCAAAAACTGTTATTGTTGAGCGTCGACTTATGTTAAGTCATGACCAAGAGATTTGCCATTTCACCAGACTGCATTCAAATACGTAGAAGAATCGATTGCTCAAAATGTTTACTAATTAGGAGATTTTGAAAAGATGTAAGTAATTTGTTTTCAAAGTCTGTGTTAAGAGTACACTGTACCACTCTAACATCAGGCACCAATTGGGGTATTCACAAAGAATACTGTGTCCATTCTAAAGCATCAGCTTATTGAAAGTATTTTTTATTCTGGAAGCACTGGTCGAAGCTACTGATGCAGTAAACTAATTCATTCAAACTCAATCCTGTTTAAAAACTAAATAACTAGTGTACGTGACTTGAAGTTGCTGCGCCAACACCTTGACTTCACACGATTCATAGAAATGAATTTTCCAACAGAAAAATAGTATTTGCTGCTAGATTCATATAGTGTACACCAACACAGTAAAACTGACATCACGAAAAAACTAAGCAGCACCAGTGCAACTTGTGAGATGGCTATTTTACTAAATACTTGGTTCATTGGGTTTAAACTTATGTTATCTGATTGCCAAGGGCTATTCATACTTAATTGGTTGTATTCATTCACGGTATCGACAAATAGATCTTTACATAAAAGTGTTTGATCAGCTTGTACGATTCCGAGATTCTAGCATTTCACAATTCCAAGCCTTGGTTGTAGATTTTCACATATCTTGCAACTACAGTTCTCTTTAGAACATTGAGATTCAACTTTAGAGCCATTTTTCCAGCTTCTATCTTTAAAATTGAGGTTTACCTTGAATTGCATTACATTACTTCCGTTTGCGGAACGTTTGGACAAGTCCCCTTTCCCCAAGATTCCTTTAAAAACAGAATGACATTTTGATATGTTTTGTTGCCACTGAAAATTAAAACCAATCAAATTGTTCAAAACTTGCATTCACTTTGGGTTCCAGTTTACACTAGTTTTGCTTGTTGCTTTTGTGTAGTTTTCGATAGCGAACAGTAGATTATAATTTATAGCTCAGACGTAACGTTTAAAGACTCGTTCCGGTGTAGTCCAGAACACAGGATATAAATGTGAAAGATTTTAAACTTGATGCTTAAGTCAGTGTATGCAGGGTCAGCCAAGAATTCTAAGTTATTTAAAATTAGGAAGCATTTGTACCAATTACCTAATTCAGGAGACGGTGATTCAGGAGTGGTGAACCAATTTGAAACTTTGGTGGAATCGAAAAGTGAGAGAAATGTACCTAACGTAGAGTTAAAACTGAATAATTTTTCAAGTCCACAACGAAACGTGGTGCATGGAGAACATAAAATGTGACGCATTTTCTGGGGGTTTTAGAGAAATACGTATTTCGAGCGTAGGCAAGGAATTAGTATAAAACGTGCAGAAGAATCCCTATTATTTATCAGTTGTTACCACCAAGCCAACAAACTTTCACTTCTGCTCTCCTTTCTCCGTGCCAAAAAGCCAAAAAAGTCGTTGATAATCGTTGCTTTAGCTCCATCAACATGAAGTATTTCCAGTATACCACACTTGTTATCGCTGTGTGTTTCATTGCCATGCCTTCTGTGGAATCCGTCGGGGTGAGTTTTTACCGCAACATACGTCCATAGAAGGCTCAAATTTTCTTTATTTTCCAGTACAAAGGCATACATATGAACAAGCGAGGCGTTCCTACATTACCAAGCATGCAAACAGGAACTCTCGTTCTTCAATCTGCGTCAGCCACGGATGGGTGAGAAAAAAATGAATCTCGTAAATTCAGTGTTGAATTTATTCCGTAAAGTTCTGATCTCAAGATAAATTATTTAGCTTGGAAGGTACTTTGTGATACGCTATCTTGGAGCAGGTGAAGAAGCGAATTTAATAGATTTAGTTGGCAAAGAAGTAACCTTGTTTGGAGATGGCGCCGATTCCAATTGGCACGCCAAGGTTGATGCCGACCCACTGTTTCTTAATACTCATCCAATGCTTTCGACAATCACTGAATGGGCACCAGAAAGTAAAGCTACTCTGTCTACTCAACCACCTGCCAAGCCCAAAGTCGTTAAACTCACCGCTCTTGCCAAGGGCCGTTAAGGACTCGACTTCTCCCTGGAATTTATTTTAATCCTTATAGACAACATTGTATTTTTAAAACTAGTCAAGTTTGTAGGCAAACTTGTCCATTCATTCAGTCACCTCTTAGCTATCAGATAATAAAATTTCCCCTCTTGTGTATTGGTAATAGCAGAAAAGCAGCTAGTGAGAGAAGAGCTTTTTTTATTTCTCGGTTCATTTTTTTTAATTTGTTTAAACATTATTTAGCAAATCCTTGAAATAGATGGCTAGATTGAATGTCATTATTCGAAAAACTATCTTTCGAATATGGAAAAAAGTGCAACCTTTTTTATCGACGGCAAGCAGTGGTTTCTAGTTTTTTCATACAAAACTCTAGTCAAGCAAAGAAACTCTTCTCTTATCAATGAAAACCATAATTCCACATGCTCAAACTTAAGAATGAAGTAAACAGTTGGTAAAATTTGAGGCCTAGTGCCTCCCACTTCAAGTTTGGTTAACAGTAATAATATTGCCCTTGGCAAGAAATTGGCTTGAAAGGAGGATGGCATTCATTTCATAATTTATCAAAAATTATTTAAAATGTGATCCTTATTCAAAAATTAAAATTCAAAAATGTGATGTCTTCGTAAAACCGGAATATAATGGAACATTGCTAATGTGAAATTTCCAGTTCAAGAATTATTAGTTCCATGGCGCCGGAGATCTTTTTTTTTTATAAAATCGGTTTTTATTTTTAATATCAATAAAATTTTTATTCTGGAAATACTTGTCGATGCTGCTGAGAAAGTAAATTAAGGCATGGAAAGGCAATCCTGTTTGATAAAAAAAATAAGTAGTGTACGTAGATGAGGAAATACCATGATTTTACTCGATTCATAGAAATAAATGAAATGAGGTTAGGTTAGATTAAATGGAAAGCTGGAATTAGGTCGAACATTTTGTTGGAGAGTAAAACCCTCCAAGAGCTTGTTAATGTTTGTGCACTGTCCTTGTTGACGGCGTAGTTACTTTGTCTCAAACAAAACCTAGAAAACCTCATTTTTAGAGGCAAGTTTTCTTGGCCAATTAAAATCTGACACTTAGCACTGCATCGTACCACGTATGTGCACCGATATTTGTCAGCCATAACCCTAAAGCGCAGGGTGAAAGTACTGGAACTTAATACAAAACAAAACTTTAGTCCAAAACAATGTTAGTCCATCGCTCTATGAGAGGCAAACAAACCCTCCTGGAGCATGGGGCTTACCATATACCCTGCACTGAGGGTTTTCCGAAGTTGTTTTTGCTCTTTTTAAATAGGGAAAATAGATGACTTTAGCATGCTAGCCCAAACTGGCCCCATTTTTACTTTGAACTACGTGTTACGTAAATTCAATCCTTTATCTCCTTTGTCATGAAAAAAGTGTCATTTTAAGAATTCGAGGAAGGTCATGACCCATTTTACCCAGTGATTGGTTGATGTACAGATGCCAAGCTATTAAAAGATGAATTTAAGAAACTACGAAAATCTTTTGTGTGAATATATATTAACAAATTAACATTCCATATTGAGGATCCCCGGACGGAACCTGAGTGGTCAACGCGTGCTTTCGAATCTACGTCCTAGAATGACTTCACAAGATTGAACTGATAAATAATAACCATTTTTTAAATAAATTTCATAAGTCGCTAAATTTCAAAACTTTGGTATTCCATTCTACTTCTGGAAAATATAATTTTTGAATTGTTGAAAAAAAAATTCTAATTGCGCATTTGTAATCAACCTGGACAAGGTCATTTCATCTAACATTTTTTGAAAACAATTTCTCCAGAATCCGAGACAAAATCGCCTCCCGCGTTTTCAGGTTAATGTGCAGGTAAGAAATAGATATAAGCCGTTTTAGAAAAAGGTCGGAATTTTTAACGGTAGCCTTTTTCTTTAGATACAAAGCCAAATATATGGTTCGTTTTATCGATTTTATAAAATATTCGTAAAATATTAAAGCGATGCAGGTTTGAATGCCGATGAAAAGTATGCCAGTTGAACTCACCGTTTTTCTAAAGTTTTGAAAATATTAAAAAGTTCAAATTTTAAAAATTTTAAAAATTTTAAAAAATGTTCTTGTAAATTTTACCAATTACATACTTTCTAATTAATTTTATTCGTTAACTAATTGACTCTTTAAGAACTCAGTTAATTTTATTTACCGTTTTTCTGATAACCGCATGGTAAATCGGAAATATACAGAAATGGCGGCAATATTTGCAACTTGGAAATGTTATTTAAATTATAAACTTAATTCCATTTGAAAAAGCTATCGTAATTCTAGCAAGAGTTGATGCATTATTCAACATTTTTACCAAAACTCACTTATGATGACAAAAATGTTAGCCGACTATGAAATGTTATTATACGTTATCACTATTCTTTTACAAAACTAATTTTGAGAAAAAAACGTTTCGCATTTGAACTTTTAGAGATGACTTGTTTCTAATTTATTATTCTACCAAACGGTTAATTTATTCGAGAATTGACGTTGCTTTGACGAGTTTTGATTCTACGCCCTTTTCTGATTTCTTTTCTTCCTCAATTTATGATTTAGTCTCAGCACTAAAGCTGTCAATAGCGGAAATTAATTTTATCGACTAATATACCTTAATATTTGATGCAAACTACAGGAAAGACTCAATCAAAATTTAAAACATTTCTCCGCCTTTTCCAAACTTTTTATGGACGTTTGAAATATAAATGCAAAAACCTTGAAATTTCGCTTGTTCTAGTATCAATTCTTGCCATAAATACTTCATTTAAATTTCAACATACATTTTCCCTTGGTTTGCCACCGTTAATTTAAAAAATGGGCCAGAGGATGATCCATCCAGTTCAGCTCGTACAATTGTAAAATGGTTCATAAATCCTTTCGGATGAAATACATCACGTATCATTTCAATTTTTGTTTTTGTATCTTCTTTACACCGTTCCTCTTCCGTACGGAAACATTTCCTCAGCTGTACTTGGATACTGGTAAACATGTCCGGAAACGCCATCGTGTTCAGAAACTATTCATCGTTTACTGCTTCTGCCATGCCGTTTTTCTCGCGTTTAGATTGTTGCAATCTTTGGACAAGTTCGAACAGACTTCAAGGAGTATGACCATATCATTCGTCGCATTTCTACTTCATTCGATAGTTTACCACCAAAAACAAGAAATTGTTTGCTTCTACAATCATTTCCTTCACTTCGTTCATCTATACCAACAAACTTGCACAGGTACCCAACTAATTTGGTTGATTACTAAAGTTAAAATGAGATTGTATGTTCCTTCCAGATAAAGAAAACAAAAAGGTGGAAAAGATTTGGAGAAATCTGAGGATACTATTCATGGTTTACACTGCGGCCATGCTCACTGGGATCGCAGCAAATATATACAACGCTATCATCCGCCCGATTCCACAGAATTACTTAACTTCTGTTTTGATCCCATTTGAACAATTAAGTGTTGTTTT
>JAQIYD010000215.1:0-10575 GCA_034699565.1 Anurida granulata
CTTGGAAGTTATAAATAAGTCAGTTTTATATTCAACTTACCAACTTTTCGATGACACGAGAGAGACAGTTGAAACTGGCACAGGAAAAAGATCCCAAAAATCTATAATTTGAAAACATAAAATGAGAGTTAGGTTTACCCATAAGGCACTCGTGGATCTCAACCATCCTCACACCGGTGATAGGCTAACTACATATAAGTACTTTGGAGGCATTGGCATCGGCTCAATCCCGCACATGCGCACAAACAAAAATTCCGAACTTTTTTTTTGAAAAGACCCTATGGCAATTTACAGGTAAAATCCAATTGTAAAAACCTCGGAATATTCCTAAAAAAAAATAATTCCGATAATAGCAATGTGTCAATGCACGGTATTTAATCTTAATTAATGTTTTTTTACCCGATCAAAACAGTCACATTTTAAGTCAATTATCAGATGTGAAATTGCTGAGTTATTAGTTGGCCAAGTAAAGCAACCCGCCCACCAACTTCGTTAAATTCTCTATAAGTTCTGATCAGAGTAGAAAGAATAACAAGCACTATTTCATGAACAATACTTACTGGTGTAAAATGATCAACCCTGTATGTATGTATGATGATGAAATGATCAACCCTGGGGTCGTGTTGCGTTTGTTGGCTCAACTTCTCCACATTAATCAGTCGTTGACGGGGCATATTTCAATTTTTTGTAGGTTACCATTTTCGTCAATCACTTTAGCTGCAAATTAAAAACCACTTGGATTTCTGTAGTGTATTTACTAATTTTCTCAGAAACTTATAAACTAATTCTACCAATTAATTTCGTTCCCTTGAGTTGTTAAATTGTAGAAGCATAAACAAATAAAAACAAAAAATCAAACATATTTATAGTCTTCTGACAGAACGTTCAAGTAAGGGAGCATTTGATGGCATACATTGGAGAAGTGCGGCCTCGTAATTTACACACCAAGCAAAGATATTTTCAGAATTATTTGTTTAGAAATATTCCAAGGCTTTTAAAATTGGATTTAACGTGTAAATTCTCATAAAGGGTCTTTAAAAAAAGGTCGCAATTCTTGTTTATGCGCAAGCGCGCGATTGAGCTGTTGCCAATACTTCCAAAGTACTTAAATCGGGTCAGCCTCTCACGGGGGTGTGAAGATGGTTCCGATCTTCGGGTGGCTTGGTATCTTCCATTGTAAGGTATATTTTTCCAACTCATCTATCTGACTGAAATTGTTTTATATGACAGGAGAGGTTTGGATTGATTGTTTTTACCAGGGAGGGATTTCGTCAAATAGTTCAAGAGTGGATTTAATTTAACGAGTTAATATAAACTGATAGATGAATGAACTTACGGTTAGTGGGAGGAATGGTGGACTCCTAGGAAATCCAAATTTCAAGACCATTTTGTTCAAAATAGTCTCAGAATACTTCGTATTTGATTCGATTTAGTTGACACGACCATTTCAAACGTGGAAAATTAACAATCACCTCGGAACTTGAATTAATTTACCCCGAAAATGTGTTAGTTTAATTTTGTGAGGTTATAAATTGGGACCTCTTTCCCTGTGACTTGGTCTGTAACTTGGGGTTGATTTCCTTTTGAGGCTCAATTTATAGAAAAGCGAGTCTTTTATTTAGTAAAATTGACAGAAAGAAGAAAGAGAGTTGGTGTGATGAGACAGTTTTAGGGAAAGAAGGATTTTGACTCTTTTCAAAGTGAGCATAACGAAATGAAAAACTTGAGAGAGATGGTTCTCTTGGGAACTTAATTTGACATTCAAGATCCTTGTTGGAAGGAGGACATTAACCATATGGTTGTGGACTAGAAGAACCCCATTCAAGTCCTCTATCCTCTTCCTAATTGACAGAATCATCCATCAATCCCAATTAATCACAATTTCACACCTATCATTAACAATATTCACACTTTCTCCTCAAAAGTTACAATTTTCTCTCTCAATCTCCTACTACTACAACAGTCTACTACTCTTCCTACACATTAGGTTGGAATATACAGGGCAGTCAGTTCAGTAGGGGAATTTTCCAGCCAAAGTTAATATTAGGGGCATCTTTTCTCTGTTCCGTGCCCATAATTTAAATTTGGCGCAAGTCAGAAATAAAACTTCGCCCATTCTTATTTAGTCTCAACAAAATTTTGGAAATACAATTTTTCAATTCTCAGTTTAAAACATTTCACCACCATTATTGAAAATTGGTTTCTTAATTAGACGCCATGTGAAGATCCAAACTGGCTCGCAAAATGGTTTCTGCTCCTCTCTCACTGCACTGGTCAGGGTTCCAAAATACTCGAGCAGTAATTGGTTGGCTGTTGCGCTCTTGGGAATAAATGTTTAGGAAGCCTGACCAATCCGAATGGCTCTACGCCATACCATTTCTTTTAGCACAGAGAGCAGTTAGGTGTACATAACTTTAATGTTTAATTAAAAGTGGTTGAATATTTTTGTTTGAATAATTTACACCCTAGACTAAACTTGTATAAGAATGGAAGGGTGGAGGTGGGAGTGAGTTTTATATTTACCACTCTCCTGTCATTTACAGTTACAGCTGTTCATGTTCCTTGTACATCTACTCTACTTAATTGGGTTTCCGTTAATTTCTATTTTCTTCTTTATTAATTCCACGTTCCACCACCAGTATTCTAGTCCACAACCAGCAAGCGAGGATGAACCCCTCAAAAGCAGGATTCTCAGGCGGAGGGTCAAAGGTCAACACCCATGAGACCCTCATGCGCCAAGTGGGACAAGTTCAACTCCGACATGACCAGAAAATTAAAATCACAATTGTTGGGGCGGGGCAAGTGGGCATGGCTATTGCCTATGCAATTCTCAATCAGGTAAATTCTAAATTCAATTCTACAGATAACTATTAGATACGCGTCCAATCTCAAATAAGAGTCAAGTCCCACTGAAACGTGTCCACAAGTTTATTTCAATGAATCGAATGAAGGAATGAATGAGTTAATTACTAAAATCGCAAATGGATAATTGAATTGAAAGTTAGAAATTAATTTCATTTTTAGAGCCTTGTAAGTGAACTAGTGATTGTCGATGCCATTGCTGACAAAGTAAAAGGAGAAGTCATGGACCTACAACACGGAACCACTTTTCTGAAACATGTCAAGGTCACAGGCTCCGTTGGTAGGTCAGTATACCTTAAATTTCGAAATAAGGCCCAAGGGGCCTTAATTAATTTTTGGTGTCCGACGGGAAGGGCCCTATTATAGAGCGGGGGCTTATTAGGGAGGGGGCCTTATTTCTTTTTTGCCGAAATTCTATCTGAAATGAGGTTCGCTACCGTTATCAGATACCTTGAAATTGATCCCAAATCTATTTCTAAAATATGGTTTCAACGAAACTCAAAGAATTGGTAATATTCCCTTGCATCGCCCGATAGTTTGCTTGAAATTCTGATTACAGGAACATAGTTCTCCATAACTCAATTAATTCCAGTCAATTAATCTATTAAAAAACTCAGATAATTGTCGATGAATAGACTTCAGATTCGAGCCTTCGAAAAAACCTGAAAATCTTTTATTTTTAAATGATGCAAAAATTTATGATTTGATTCTCGTTAAAAACAATAATTTTTTTCAAAATTTATCTAAAATTGCCAAATTTTTAAAGATTTTTTTTTAAAAGCGAAAATTCTTTTTAGAGCGCTATTTGTTTTCACATAAAAGAAACGCAGCGAAAACAAAACGAAATATGATTCTTAGCTAATTGGACATAAATAAAGAGTCAAAAACAGCTCTTTAAATAAAACGAACTTGGAATTTCGGTTCAAATATAACAATTTTACGGAATGTTCTTTTTTCTGTAATCGCCGAAAATGTTTACAGGACAAACAAATTCTGTTTTGTGTAAGAATTTTACTTTACTGTCGCACTAATTCCTTGGCGAGATTTTTATTTAATATAAAAGCAAAATCCTGATGCGTATTATAATTTTTAAAAAGTTAGAGTTTGCTGGGGGAATTATTATCTTAAACTTGTGAATATTATTACAGTTTTTAAAACATCACGAAAGAGACATTTTAACTCGGGGACATCATTGACATCTCCATTCTTTGAACACTTTCGTAAAGTTAGCTCTCTTTTCACATAACTCAAATAATACCCCATGGGGGCTTATGAGATAGGGGGCCTTATTCAATGTTAGGACTCAGAGGGGATGGGTCCTATTAGGGAGTGGGGCCTTATTTGGAAGGGGAGGGGCTTATTTGGAAGTTTACGGTAATCACTATGGAATCCGGGACAGGACTGGACGGTGTGGGTCCTTGGATTAATCAATTCTTTCTTTTGACAGACTATGAGGAAAGTGGTGGTTCTCGGGTTTGTATTGTGACAGCAGGGGCACGTCAGAGGGAGGGAGAGTCCCGACTTGACCTCATCCAAAGGAACACGGACATTCTCAAACAAATCATCCCCAACCTCATCAAACATTCCCCCAACACGATCCTCCTCGTGGCCACCAATCCAGTTGATATTATGAGCTTCGTGGCTTGGAAGTTGAGTGGATTGGACAAGACACGCGTGATTGGGTCAGGAACAAACTTGGACTCATCCCGATTTCGATTTATCATGTCAGAGAGACTCAACATTGCTCCATCAAGTTGTCACGGTAAGGGATTTCCAAGGTCGTCTAGCAACATCACGCGTGATTTGTTTTAAATATAACCGCCATTGGAATTTCAATGTACTACGTGCTATTTTAGATTAGGTTAGCCTAACCTAAGCCCAACGTGGACGTGATTTTTTAGCACCAGTGTCTATGCAACCACCTGAAACCTACATATCTGGGCAAAATTTTATCATTACGAAAACAATTCCCGAAATTATTTTAGGTGCGCTCAACTGTTTGGTTGGAGTTTCTTCGTCGTTGTTACAATATTAAGTTAATTGTTTATAAGCACTCATTATTATAAGTACTCATCATTATTAAATGTTTAATGTTAAACCTTTTCATGAAATTTGTCAAATCATTACTTTTGAATATGTGTACTTCATTCATTTGAAAAGTAAATTTGATGGAGTGAGTCTCTTATTGGAATTACGAAAAAGAAACTCCAACAAAATAGTCGAGTACAAGTTAAAATGTTTTCGGGAATTGTTTTCGAAATGATAAAACATTTTCCCAGATACGTAGAAGGTTCCGGGTGGTTGCATTTGCACTAGTATGAAATCTTTAGGTTAGGAAATCAAATCTAGAATATAGCACGTAGTAAAAGTGAGATCAACTTTCCCTGTCCACAGGATGGATAATTGGAGAGCATGGAGATTCGAGTGGTAAGTTGAATTCAATTAAATCTGTCCTTTGTAAGTTTACGCTGAAAGTGTTCTTGTCAGTTCCTGTCTGGTCAGGAGTTAACGTTGCTGGTGTAAGGTTGCGTGACATTCACCCTGGTCTCGGTCAACCAGAGGACCACGAGGAGTGGACAGATATTCATCGACAAGTCGTGGATAGGCAAGGGACATCTTTATTCTCAATATTCACGCAACTTATTCAAAACCCGCGTTCATAAACGATTTGAGATTTATATTAACAAATGCCATAGAGTACTTTTCTCCATTAGGATTCTGCGTATAAACGCGGTTTTGCCATTTTTGAATTCTGCTCAACTGACCCCTGTGCAGTAAGTTATTCGCTACATGCAATCCAGTCTCGTCGGAACGGTTCAAGCGTCCATCGTTAAAATTTGCGATTTGCGCGCTTCCTCTTGGCCGATTTTCGAGTTTTATGGGCCTAAAATAGGTCAGAAATATAAGGGACAAATAGATGGCGCCCCATCCCCCTCCGAAATTTTTTTTCCAGAAACTTTCTCGGAGAAGCACACCCACCGACCTTTAGTACTCTATATTATGCGCTTACGGGTTAACAAGGGATTATTTTCCCTGTCTGTCCGATTTCAAAACCCCTTCCATTCCATTCGTTAGACCACCCCTACTAAGGTAAACAAAATGCAAAATGAATTCTTGGCGGACATTTTTGAATTTTGAATTTTTCGTTTTAAATAATTGGAAAATGACTTGAACTTAAAAATGGTAAAATGAGGGGTTGCCTATGGAATGAAATGGGTTGGGTTCGGGAATACGACTGACGTGGAAAATAAATCCCTTGTTAAGACTTCTAAGCAATAACAATGAAATATTCTGTTCCAGTGCCTATGAAATAATTCGGCTGAAGGGATACACTTCGTGGGGGATTGGTGTAAGTATTACGAGGATAGTGGAATCAGTGTTACACAACGAAAGGAATGTCCTTGCTATATCTACACTTGTGAAGGGATTCCATGGGATTGAGGAAGAAGTGTTCTTGTCTCTACCCGCAGTCATTGGGGCCAACGGAGTCTCTCACGTCATCAACCAAACACTCACTGATCAAGAGATCAATTCTCTACAAACATCAGCCAACACTCTCCACAATGCACAAAAAAACATCAAAATGTAGACCACAACCACAGGATTATTGTACTAGTCATTCCTAATTTCCAAGTGGAAAAATATTAAAAGTAGAGCTCGAGGGCTGCTTAAGAGGTGAGGGGGAGGAAGTACCTGGTGTAAGGGAAACGGAAAAACAAGGGAACTTGGCGATGATAGGGCTAAAACGAGTGAACATCAAACACCTTACGCCTTGAGCATTTTCCCCAACTTTAAAGCCAAAATACCATTCTAATGTTATATCGTTCGATTTTATTAAACCTGCTTCCCCATTCTCCATTCAAAGGAGATTCAACAGCAAAGCTTCTGTTTTTTTTTGTTAAAAAAAGAACATTCTAATTTTTACATCTAGTGTGCGCGAAAGAATCCTAGGGGGAGTATCAGGGTTAGAGTCGTGGAATAGCATTTCGGTTCTGTTTATTCGGGTTCCAAGACCTAGCGCCTGGTTAACATTTAATTAAACGCCTGGTTGTCCGTGCCGGACATTAATTAAAGCTTAATTACTTGAATTAGTCTTGAGAAACCCCGTGGAGTGAATCATAGAATTTCATTAGAAAGTAACCATATTCCAATTCAAACATAAACTCCACGTAGCCATCCCCATCCCCTTTCAAGAATAGTTAAACTTAAGGTTTGGACGGAGCACAAAATGTGGTTAAAAGCGGAATCAGGATACTTTTTACATTTGTTTTTGATAATTGGGGCGTTAGTTATGGTTCATGGGAAAAGCCCCTTGGAAATTGAGTCGGATATGAAGATGTACAAATGTGGAGACTCAAGCTGTCCAGCCGGTTTTGATTACTTGTGTGCCTCACCCTGTAAGCTCTTGACCAAGCTACACTTTTAACCTTTCTCATTTCGATGAGGCTTGGTTTTGTTTGTATATGTTCAAACACCTTTTGTTCAGGTCACTCTGGGGGACGTAGTCCAACATTTTGTATTGCTGGAGACTATAGACCAGGGACTTGTGGGCCAACTGTACGATCTGGAAGAATACCTCCAATGAAACTCTGCTATTGCAATACGGATGACTGCAACCCTTGTTCTCCTCAAAAGGTTTAACCATGTCTCGTATCTAATGTTTCCCCAATACTATTGGTTGGCACATTCTAATAAAGAGTCGAGTTGAAAAGGTCGACTAAAGTTTGCAAATATTTTATTTAGATTAGAGTTATTTTATGGTAGACAAAGTGCAGGTGGTGGGGCCAATTGATAGTTGGATCGGTTGACAATCTTCCAGAATTGGCTACTGTCCGTACTGCATGTCACCTGGTATGCGAGTCCATTGATAAGTCCAAGGCACAAGTTGGAATTCCCGGTTTGAACCAGTTGGAATACTTCAGCATGAGTACCAGCCTATCAGAAGAAGAATTCAGAAATTATTCACAAGGGTTGAAAAATACAGTTGGTCTCATTTCTAATGCATAAAGTGTGCATACGTTGTAAAAGACGGGTGTCCACTTTTCGTTCTTTTGAGGTGCGAATCTGTTGCAGGAGTAACGGACTACACTTGCTCCAGATTTAGTGGATGCAGTGTTGACGTTGAGGCACTGAGCACTTGATCCAATGTACACGGAGTTGTTGCTCAAACTCTTACAATTGTAAATGATACAATGAATTATTCATGGGGAAAAAAGGAGTGTTCTCGCCTTGAGTTACCTTGAATGATTCAAAAGTGAAAATGAATTGATCTACATCGTTGATGTCGCAGGTTGCGGAGTTGAGTGTCCCAGTGTTATTTTGAAATGCCTGTCTTAAACACGTCCCACTTCCCTGGTTTTGGAAAAGTACGAGTTGTTCAAATGGACGAACATTCATATCCAAACAAGTTCGGAACATTTGATTCGCACTCCCTTTTCACAAAATAAAAATAAACTTTACATTAGTATTATGATTGATATTTTGTTTGGTTTGGTAGTGGTATTTACCAAGGTATGTAAACTGGAGGGTGCAACGGTAGCAACTGACTCCCTTGGGTAGTTGTAGTTTAACATACAACAAATTATTCCCACCCATATTCCCAGGAAGAATGAATCTGGTGGTGCCTGGTGATAGTGGAATGTCTCCATACGAACCAGAAGATGCTCCTACAATTTCCAGTAGATTTGCATTGAAACACTCCTGTACTTCGGGTGTGGTGTCATTGTTACAGAGTCGCCACTCCATCCCTCCTCCATGGTTGTTCCCAATTTGGACTGTCACACCAATCACTTGTTCCTGGACGTAGGCAATGACTGGATTCGGTGGATAATAGATACCACCAACTTCACATGCACGAGGCGTAGTGTAGTTCCTCGTCATCGTAGTACCCACGTAGATGGCATCCCCACACACTCCACAATTCAGCCCTGTGTAGTCACCTGTACCGTCAGCGTTCGACTGACGACGTCCAACACCATCGTTATCTGCTCAACAATTATACAATTTAGAACACAAGTCTACCCAAGTTCTACTGAGAAATGTCACTTACTTGGCCCATTCCCACAGTTGTTGATGGTATTCCACCAACCAGAATGACGACCAGGTGGGTCTATCTGAGATGCATGCCCATTTACCCCACTTGGAAGGACCTCAAAAATCACTCCCAAAACAATACAAACAAACTGGATCTTGGAACTGGGAATCATTGTTAGGATTTTAGAGGAGGAATTCTCAACACCTAATCTGAATGTCCTCCTTGTAAAGCGTCTGAGTTTTATATTGATTTTTTAAAATCAATATTCTAAGAGTCAGAGTCGGAATTGCGTGTTTTCGATAACAGATCTCCATTTGAAAAGATCCCCTGGCTTCGGCACGTGTGCCGAAAATTAAAAAACACATCCATTTCAAAAGTTAGTAATTATAATTACTAATCCAGGGAAATGGATTCACTAAATCTCTTTTTACGAATACTTTCTGTCAATTATAATTCCAGAGAACCAGATTGAAGCGAATTGGACATTCCATGTCGTCTGAGTTTGTATAACAACATCCTGGAGGGAGAGAGGGACTCATGTGTCTCCTTCCATCTGGTTACCAACCAAATCCAGAATTAAATTCAAAAGGACATCTTTTGACCTCGTGCCTCCTCATCATTTTAATTTTAAAACTACTCGCTTTCAAATTTACCATGAAAATGTCGTCAACAGAATGAACAATTCATAGGTTGGACGGACGTCTAATGAAATTCCCATCTCAAGAGTATGTACGTGATGTGTCGGAAATATGCGAGGGAGAGAGATCAACATAATATTTGCCGAAATCAGAAATTCTTACGACAAATAGCATGTAGAAATAATTCGAGTTTCTAAGGGGGAGGGCCTTTGTATTTTTTCCGAAAATGAAAATTCAAAAAATTGTTGCCAAGGTAACAGTTGGTGACAGCACGCAATACCTCTTGGAAGTAATCAGTGTCCTTGGAGATGATTTGGAAGTCCTTATGTTGGTTCCCTCTACCACATACAAGATACTGAGATACTCTGAGATCCGCCTGAGCTCTTCTGTAACATTCCCATGTAATGCTAAACAATCACTTTTAGCTTAAAACATTTATCAAGATGGTGAGGCCTTATAATAAAAACTTGCCCATCGCCTCCCTTACTTTACGGACCTTTGGAGATAACTTATGTGGAATTTAATTAAACGGATTTGGTCACTGAATACTCCATTAAAAACTGGTCTATTTGAATATCAAAATCCAATGGCCATTAACCTTTAAAAAAGCTGGTCCTGCGGAATGAAGTTTCTTTGTACTACCTACCTATTTCTGCCCATAACGTATCTAATGTATCATATTTCGAGCCATCGGAAAATGAGCCTTGTGCATCTAACTGTAGAGTAATATGCACTGTAGAGTAATAAGTAGGTTGGAGTTGAGATGGGTGGTGGAATTTCCTGGGAATTAGTCAAGAACTAATATTTGGACTTTGATGGGATGATTGAGGGAAAACAAAGGTGTGTATTATTCCAAAGGGGGGGGGGGGCGGTGGGGTGAATACTTTATGGTGAGTGACCTTTGGTCGGAATTATGGTTAGGAGTATCCATTTCTTCTGTCAACATTAAACAGGTGTGCAAAGAAAATACAGCGGACTGATCGGGGCCATATATGGCCGAGACGCGTGTCTCGGCCATATTTAGACGTGACGGCCAAATAT
>JAQIYD010000216.1:0-10559 GCA_034699565.1 Anurida granulata
AGCGGATTAATCTCTGACTCTTCTAGGCTCTCCCAAGCGACTTCAAGGAGAAGACGCTGTTGCGGATCCATAAAAACAGCCTCTCGCGGACTTATTCCGAAAAACTTGGCATCGAACTCGTCGACACGACATTTGAAAAATCCCGCCTCAACTGGGCGCACTTCCTCGGTAGTATTTCTGTAGATCGTGTCACGGTTTTTCGGCATTGGAATTATAGCATCAATTCCTTGAGACAAAATCTCCCAATATTCTTCAATGCTATTAGCACTCGGCATCCGAGCACTCATTCCAATCACGGCAATAGCGTCATCCATCATTTGTACCTACGCGTAAAAGAAATAGTTATATTTAGCTTACGTTCCTGAGCAACTACCCTTTTAGTGATGGCTCCAGCGTACATAATGCAAGCAAAATGCCCTCAAGGACATGTGGCCATCCCCACAATAGTGACCAACTTTAACTTTGACCCCACTGACCTCAGAATGGTTTAGGATTTCCATAAAAATATACCGGAAGGTTATGTGATAAACTATTATGGTTTCGGGTATTTTCTTGCTACTTTGAACTTGAATTTATCTAATTATAAGCAATCTCTCTCATGCTCGAAAACAAGATTCGTGATGTTTCACCGAATGCGGATTACTCGGTTATTTTAGACCCGGCCATTTGTAGATGTCTTAGGATTGGTAATGGGAATGTGCCATTCCCAACGACATCATTTTTCCATTTTTCTCCGAATTCTGTTTACCAGGGTATGTTCGACCCAAGTTTTTTTCCGATAGGCTGAGGGCAGAATCTATAATGGAATTTTTTATGTGAGTGATTAATTCTCGGAAGCATCGCTTATTTTCCCCCGAATTTGGATTGCCCGCGTTTTTTGGATCCGGGCATTTCTTGACAGGTTTGCAATTCGTAATGAATTGTAATTTAAGAGGAGTATTTGATGCTCAAAAACTAGATTTTTTATATTTCTATCCATTTTCACCGAATTCGGATTACCCGGGTATTTCCCCAAGACTGTTCATTGTTGATGTTATCATTTTTAGCTGGATAAAACGATTCACTAAATTTTGCGAACTAGCTATTGAGTTCGCTTCGCTCTCATGTCCCTTCCCTCCGATCTGAAAATAATCTTTTCACAACGTTTTCGCTAGCCGATAGTTATTTTTCAAAAAAAGAAATTTGAAAAAAAACTCAACTCCGGGTCAATTTCGGTAGTGTATTTGAGGAATTCCTGGGGTTTCAACCGGATTCGGTGAAAAACGAAGAAAAACGGCCGTGTATAAAAATTGTATTTACCACTATTCTGACTGGGGTGGTCTCGGCTGGATTCCCCCGACTTTGCTGGATAAGATGCTGTAGAGGAAGGGGTGCTAATTAGTTGATTTTCTTAATAATTAATAAATATCAAGCATTTATTATTTTTGAATTAACCAACTTCAAAACTTAAACTGCAAAGTTAAAGCTAAAACTCGGTAGCTATAAAGAAATGTTACAGCTTTTCTGTGAATTATACAGAGTTCACTTTAAGTTATTTTTAAAAACTTTATTCCTTCACAACGTATTATAATAAAATGAGAGACTCACAACTTCCACAGCTTATGCAATAGGGCTAACCGGTTTGTGGCATTTTAGACATTAATTAGATTATCTTTAGCAAATTTATAATCCACGTGAAATTCGTTTTCTAATCATTTTGACAAGTCACAATTACGAACAATGCTAAGAAACGAAATTTGCAAAACTGGTTTCCGAGATTAAATGCTAATGAAGCCTAATAAAAATTTTCTATTCTCTACCCTTGAAAAACATCGTTTGGAAAAAAGTCAACCGGACACTTTTACAGTCCACGAATCACTCAGTATCAACTTTAATGATTGCCTTCTTAACATGTTCTTCTAGTTTCAACTCGCAAAATTGATGATATAATGCCAATTTCACAAGATTCAGCTAGCCGAATTTATTCTGATCTGATAGCCGTGATAAATATCGTAGAGGTTTGGTTAGGTTTGGTTCCTAAGCTAGAGGTTTGGAAATGATGATGGAAATGAAGAATCCAAGCATTTGCAAAACCACAAACCAAAAATCCAAACCTAAAACCTATACAACTTAAAAAACCATAATTTTTAGAGTAAAAACAGTTGCCATATTAAATTAAGAAAGTGATCAACGCGGTCTCGACTGGCTTCTGGAATAAAATTACGTGTTATTCCTTACAATTGCTTTCCCGAGTTGTGAAGGCGCAACAGCAGCGAAATCCGTTCATTGTTTCAGGCGAGTAAGGTAGCTAAACAAACTAAAATAGCTAGTACCTAAAATTGATTATTGTAGATTAATTATGCTATTTGATAAGACAAACGTGGGTCAATAATTTTAGGAATTTAGTTTACGCTTTCTTGCATTCTTCACATGATAAACTGTTGAAGTTTCAAATTTGAAAAATTCTAATTAGTCAAAATTGAGAGTGCTATAATGAAATTGAATTGTACGAGTAGATCGTGGTAGTTGTCAACCGAGGATGAGGAGGTATCGTAGAATTGTTAGACTGCTACTACCTCCTTCGAAGAATCGGAGGCCTGAGCTCCAGCATCTAGCAGCATCCCCACCCAGGCTGATAGGGAATTGATCGTTCTATTTTTTGTATGGCTAACACAGTGAGTATTTGAAAATTCGCTAACAATTGACCGTGTAACATGTTTCATAACTCAATTGCCATCAAAGAGTCCACACCAAGTTCCGTGAAATTTTGATTGGGATCAATGCTTTCGTCTGCCGGCATACTCAGCGTATTTTTCTAAACAGTTTCGATGTACCGTTCAATTAGTTTAGTCCGATTTTCAAGGTTTTCGTAATTCATAATAGCTTCGACAAGATTGGCTAGGATGAGGGTATCCTCAGCTTTGAAAGTCTCCCCTACCGATTTAAGCTTGACATCCTCGAACAGTTTGCGAACAAATGCAATCGACATCTTGAACTTTTTTAAATCCTTGATATCCTGGACAACGATGGAGTTGACATGATTTACTAGTAAGTATTCCAATGCAGCAATTCCTTGGGCAGGAGGGAATGGGCTCAACCCATAAGCTCCTTCTTTTCCGAGTTTATGCTTTGCAGCTACACCAACCTTCAATTAAAATTTAGTTCAAAACACCAATGGAAAATCACAGTTTTGTTTCCACTTACCTCTGACCATGCCCCCCAATTTATTGTCATTCCAGGAAGTCCATTAGCCCGGCGGTAGTTCATGATGGAGTCAAGACTCCGATTTGCCGCCGAATATTTAATCTGTCCCTGGAGTCCCACGTAGGAGGAAATCGTAGAAAAACCCACAAAAATTCTAACTGGCATTTCAATGTGAGGAAATGCAAATTCCATGCCCCAATATTACTTTCGGTTTAAATACTTCCATAAAAGTGTCGTAGGTTTGATTGTAAACAAATGTGTCGGCTAATATTCCAGCTGCGTGGAATATTCCGCGAAGTGGTGGCATGCTCTCCTCAATACTTTCCAACATGCTTGCCACACAGCACCAAAGTCACTGATGTCAATGTTGAAAACATTGATATTCGTCCCTTCCACCCTCCAAGACTCAAACAATGCCTGTGTTTCAATCGCAGGTTTACTTCTTCCCACCAAAACAATATTCTGAGCACCGGAATTTCTCAACCAGTTCGCGACTTCAAGGCCAATTCCTCCAAGTCCCCCGGTGATGATGTAAGTACTCTGCTCACTGAACACCTCGTGAGACCAAATAGGTCCCTGTGGACCAATTGTCAGCCTTGGCATTTTTATCACGACCTTCCCAATGTGCTTCGCCTTCTTGAAGTAATAGAAAGCTTGTTTGAGGTGGGTCAGCGGCCAGATCGTGTGCGGCAACGGTTTGTAGACTCCATTTGCAAATTTAGGCGCAATAACCTTCTTGGATTTTGGGGAAAACAAGTCGTAAGCAGCAATATCAACCACTTCGTAGAACACATCCGGGCGCATCTGAGCGACTTCTGCTTTTGTCCAAATATCAACTTTCGCCAATTCCGTAAAGAGGGCCCCCTGAGCACAAATCCGAAGAGAAGTTTCCTTGAAGCCAGGTGAGGTGAGGGAATTCACCACAATTGTGATTCCCGCTCCATTTGAATCTCTCAAAATGTCGTCCCCAAAATCCGTGTTCCTTGAATTGTAGACGTGTTTGATACCAATGGATCGTAAGTAAGCTCGTTTCCGGGGGCTTCCCGCCGTGGCGTAAATTTCAGCCTCTGCTTCTTGTGCAATTTGTGTCGCAGCTAATCCCACACCACCTGTGGCCACATGGATCAGCACGTGATCAGTCGAACTGATTTTTTTAGCGTCTACTAGTGAGGCATAAGCTGAGAAAAAGCACATGGTAGAGTTGCCGCACCCGGAAACGTCGTGCCTGATTTCTTTCTGAAAAGTGTGTCGTCTCCAACTATTACTTGACTCTTGAAACCGCCCTGTAAATGCAGTGCGAAGACTTCGTCTCCAACTTGGAATTGAGTTACCCCACTTCCTATGGCCACTATTACTCCAGAAACATCAACTCCAGCGTTTTCTTCGTCTCCAGAATTGAAGAGCTCTGGACGAAGTACTAGGTACAAATCCTTGAAGTTTAACGCAACTGCTCTTATTTCCAACTCAACCTCATGCGCAGCCAACGGACGCGGTGTTCCTGCCGGCTCTGATCGAATTTGAATGTCGTCTAAAGATCCGGACGTTGGAACTACCCATTTGAAACGTGAGCTGGATGGAATAGGAGAAGGCCTGAAAGGGGCATGGAGACGCATTCTCGAGAACTTTACCGTCAAGGAATCGAGTACAAGTTTCTTCAGTTCTTGCCCACAAATGTGGCATAATCCGCTCAACTTCATTCGGATTTCCCGGGACTTCATCCGGATCCAAGTCTATCATGGCAACAGGTAAATCTGGGTTCTCGTTGAAAAATGTACCGAGCAATCCCCAGATTTGTGCACTTTTTGGATTTCCCATACTCATGTCTTCGTCGAGGTGAACACCTCGAGTAATCCCGAAAAGTCGAGGCAAATTTGTGTTTTGTTGAGAAAAAGTGAGGTATAACTTGCAGATTTCAAGAATGTCTCCAGAGACAACACTCTCTGGTGCTGGCCGTCCGGTACTTTCAATTCTGGGAGTTGGAGGCGGAAAAGAGAAGTATATAATGCCCTCCAGTTGAAATTGGGAATTATTTTGAAAACAGGAGAGGTTTTGGGCAAATTGTTCCATTGAATTGATCTCCTGGGCAGTTGTTTCCTTATCAAGAATTGGGTTGCAGATTCGGCCATAACTGTTCAGTTTGTCTCCGAGTGATTCCATGAGTGGTGACGTATCCCCAAGGAGAAGCCATACCCGTTTTTGATGGTTGTTCTCAGTGAGCAAAGTGGAAACCAAGGTTCTTGGAGTGGTCAAATTATGGAGCGGCTTACGCCCAAGCACAACTCCACAGAATCCTTCCATTTCGTCAATTACAAGAATATCTTCGAAAGCTGAGTTGGACATGCACATTCTCCACGTCTCTCCATCGATAAGTGCCCCTCCTGTTCGAAAATCTCTTTTCCCCCACCATCCTTCCAAAAGCCCAAACGAGAATGAATTAATAATGTCATCAGTTTTAAACATCTCCACAAGTAACAAAACTCCTCCAGGGCGGAGTAACATCCTCAAATTCGAGAGTGTTTCCTCAATATGACTCGTAGCATGGACTACATTAGCTGCACAGATGATGTCATACCCTTCCGGCTCGAAACCTTGCGAGAGAGGGTCTTCTTCAATGTTGAGAACATTATAGTTCATTGAGATTTGGGTATTCAAAGTTTGTTCAAACTTTTTCTTTCCAGCAGAAACAAAATATGGAGAAATATCAGTAAAATGGTACTCGACTTGATGGTTCTGATTAAGGAGGGTATTCAGAATATCCGTAGTTGTCGCTCCAGTTCCAGCACCCACTTCTAACATCCGTACTAGTCCACCGTCAACCTCAATTGCTTCAAGCATTTCCCTCAGCGTTTTAAGCATGAGTTTCGCGTTTAACTGATACAAGGTAGCTACAAGATAAACCAAACCGATTAGAGAAGCTTAAACAGATAAATATAAGAATTTTTTTGAAAATGTACCTTCACTATAAAATCTAGAAATACCAAACTCGTTTTCGTCGTTGGGAAACAAAAGCTCAAGTGGCTCCATGTTTCCTTTCAACACATGCGTAAAATTTTGTTCAATTCGTTTTGCCAACAGTACGAGGGCGTCATTGATTCCGCAAACGGATTCAACTTTCGCAGTGACCGATGCGATCTTGTCGTTGCACTCGGTTATGGAAGGAATTGCTCGCTTGATAGTGCTCGCCGATTCGGCTTCAGTTCCAGGAGAAACTGGTTCCAAGTATCCGTTTTCACATAGAAGTTGAACCCAGGTTGTCCAGACAGGTAAGCATTTTATTTTAGGCGGAACCCAAATCTTAGCCGGTTTGAACATGGCGCCCAATTCTAGTCCCCAATTACATTCCCGAGAGGCCCGCATTAGGACGTAGATGAAAATCCCGTTGATTCGATGAGAAGCAACGAGGTAGTCTACGTAGGTGGAGCACGCTTCCTCGCCGATGAGACCGATGAGGCTTGGACTAATTGCAGGAAGTGTCATGGATGACGTGTCAATACGACTAGCGTTGTGTTTCAAACTCGGTTTCCAACAGTTTTCCCACATTTGGGGCATCCTTGCTTTCTTGGGTCCATTCAGTTGACGAAGGAAGTCATCGACTGTTGTTTGCACAAACTCTGGGTTTTCCATTTTGGCGACTAATTCTCCATCCGCAGTGTACAGGTCGATGTTGACTTCGTCCTCAAGCCCCCATGTTGCATAGGCATAGAGAATCGGGGACAGCTTTTGATGATACCAAGAGAATTTTCTGATGCCAATTGGCAGGTGGAGCACTTTGTTCATTTCCGCCGTCGGTGACAGCAACTCCCTTAAAATCAAGATTCTAAGATTAGAACTGTACATGGTATAACCGCAATGTTAATGTCGCGTAACAGATGTTAATGCAAATCTAATTATGCAACCGGAATTTGCATAACTAGCACAATAATGCAGGGCATTGACTAATGAAGGAAAGGGATCAATGACGCCGCATTCATTAGAAGTCCGGACCAGCCTAATAAGGAATACCAGAAGCTTTCTATCCAGAAGGTTTTTATACCGGACCAGCAAACTTGAAATGAGTTTTGATTAATTCGAATACCGGAATGCGTAAGACTGAATCATTGCGTCCAGCAAAATTGGATGACAGACGTAGTCTGAACTTCTTTCCGGCAACGCCAACTCAGCCAATAATTTTGAGTCTCCCGCCCAAATTTTCTTGATGCTGCAAAATTGAGGCCCAAATTGGATCCCTGTTGTTGCAATACTCTCGTAAGCACTTGCCACATTTGTTCTCTCTTCAAGTCTCATCTTGGTTTTATTTAAATCCAGCGGAAGTTGAGATACTTCACTGCCAGACTTTCTGAAACGTCCTTTGGTTAACAATTTCCAACTAATTTTTTTTTCATCTCCTGCCGATATTTCCTGGTGAACTTTGACTTCATAGTTGGAGTCTTCCAATTTAGAAATGACTGTATAGATCGTTGCGGTGGTTTCCAATGGGAGAGCTTTTTCGATTGATAGATTCTCCACTATCAAAGGTCTGTCATGCCCCAATCCCAACTCTGCTGTGGCGGCCATTATGATTTCCAAGTACACTACCCCAGGAAGGATGACCTGATCTCCAACTTTGTGGTCTTGTAAATACGACAATGAGTCTCCAGCTGTCAGTTTTGAAGTATAAATTGTATCCGGTATTGGAAGTGGGAGATGGCGACCAAGGAATGGGTTGACCAGTCGGGTGTTTAATTTGAATCCACCCCCATCATTCTCACCAAGATCTTGTTGGAACCAAAACCTCGACCGTTGGAAGGGATAGAATGGAAGTCCAACTTTTCGTTTCCGGTTTCCAAACCAATTTTGCCAATCAAGGTCACAACCAGCCACATAAAGCTTGGTCAACGTTGTGCAAAATGTTACAAAATTCTCTTCAGTTTTCCTTATCGATGGAAGGTAAGTCATATTTCTTGTAGAGAATTCCACCATGGCTAGAGCAGTTAATATTGGCTGCGACCCAATTTCAAGGAAGATGTTGCAATTCTCTTCCGCTAATGTTTTGAGTGCAGCCTCAAAGTTGACACTTTGTCGCAAGTGCTCCTGCCAGTAGTGAGCAGAGAAATCCTCTGGACTCATACGCTTCCCAGTTGTTCCCGAAATATAAGTGACTTGGGTAGTTGGAGTTGGAATTTGAATTTCTACTGTTTTTGCAATTTCTCCAAATTCTTCTAAGCAGGATTCCATTTGCCTTGAGTGAAAGGCATGGGAGGTGGAAATCCTGCTCGTTCTAATTCCTTTCGCGAACTGTTCAAATAACACCATGGCGGACGCCTCTCCGGAAAGAACAATTTCAATTGCGGAATTGATTGCAGCGATGTCGATAAACTTTCCAGGATGTTGGGTTTCAAAATTTTGAATCAATTTTCGAACAATGTGTTGTTCAGCCTTTACTACCAGCATGACCCCAGAAGGGAGTTGACTAACAAGTCGACTTCGTCCCGTAACAAGTGAAAAGGCACCCTCGAAACTTAGCAATCCGCTGGCAACTGCTGCTGCAAATTCACCCACGCTGTGTCCCACAACCACGCTTGGGAAAATCCCCACGGATTTCCACAATTCGACCAGTGCAACTTCAACACAAAAGATTGCGGGTTGGCAGTAGAGCGTATTTGACAGCAAATTCGATGATCCCCAAAGAACTTCAAATAGTGACACACCGAGGGCCTCTTTGTAATTCGAATCACACGAGTCCAATGATGCAGCAAAAACGGCGGATGTCGTGTATAAGTTTTTAGCCATTCCGACATACTGTGACCCTTGACCGGTGAACAAAAAGGCGATCTTGGGTTTCGCCCGCGGCGATGAAGTCTGAAACTCACCCTGTTCCAATTTTGACGTGAACTCTCCAACGTTGCTTGCCGTAAGACCAAGTCGGTATGAAAATGAAGCCTTTTTTGTATTCATTCCGTAGGCGAGGTCTTCAATGTTGACGTCAAGGTTACTCACACCCCACACCATGTATGTTTTGCGCATGGCGTCAAGGGCTGCCTGGGACTTCGCGGACATGACCAGGGCCTGTTGCGACCCCGAATACACTGGATTCGGAAATGCCAATTTTGGAGGTTCCTGGACTAGAACGTGGACGTTGGTTCCGCTAAAACCGAAAGAACTCACGGCGGCGATCCGGTCCTCGCCCTCCCATTTTGTCAACTCCGTCGGAATTATTGCCGGGATTTGTTCCAAGTTAATTTTTTTGTTGAGCTCCTTCAGGTGAAGCTGCGGTGGAAGCGCATTGTTTTTGAAACAGAGGATCACTTTCAGCAAACCTAAAAAGATTGTGGTTATGAACAAAATGAAGAGTTAAAATAAACGGTTATAAAAATGCAAAACTAGGCCAAATATGCTTTACACCTTAATGGACTTTATATTGGATTTAATACTATTCCAGAAACTCGATACCGAAGTCTCGGCATCTCGTTCATTTTCTTTTTAACTTCAAAAATCAAAAATGGCGCAACATAATGGTGCTGTGAATACCTGCAATTCCGGAGGCTGCCTCTGTGTGGCCAATGTTTGATTTGACGGAACCAAGCCAAATTGGCATTGTTCTGCCTTCTGAGTAGACCCTTCCCAATGCCCCCACTTCGGTTGGATCTGGAAAACCAGCTAATGCTTGAGCAAGATATTTTTTAAGTTCGGCAAAAAGCACACTTATTTTATGACTACGTTTACAAATAGTTTTCAAATTTCAAAACTTTCTGTGGAAGGAAGAAAGATTCTTATTTTTTTCCGTCCACGAAGTTATACCTCCAACTGCTGTTCCTGTGCCGTGAGCTTCGATGAGGCTGACTTCACCTGGTTTAAAGTTAGCATTCTTGAGGGCAGACCGAATGACTGCCTCCTGTCCGACTGCATTCGGAGTTCCGAAACTGCTCCCGGCCCCGTCGTTGTTCATTGCTGAGCCTCGAATTATAGCGTGAACTGAGTCGCCATCTTTCACGGCATCCGCGTATCGCTTGAGAACCAGCATCGCACAAGCTTCCGCTCGCACAAACCCGTTCGCACCTTCCAATCAAACAAAATTATTGTCTATTTCTGGCTGTGCAGTTTGTTTACACGATCCTTTCTTCGTGTTTGGCAACAGTTGTTATTGTCCATTGAGACAAACTATAACAACCGACACTTAAAATGTATCGCCTTACTCTCGTCAAAGGTTTTGCAACGCTGGTCAGGAGACATAACTATTGCCAGAGGAGCGATTTTATCCAAAATCAGGTTAACCCCGCCTGCAAGAGCGAGGGAAATGTCCCCATGTCGGAGAGCATCACAGGCAAGATGAAAGGCAGCAAATGCGGAAGAGCACCCACTGTTGAAAAATACATGCAATTTATTTCCCAAAACCTACT
>JAQIYD010000217.1:0-10552 GCA_034699565.1 Anurida granulata
TATAAAAGTGAAGTAGTAGGTGCCGTGTGGAAAATGGTTATTTAAAATGTCTGCATATCATTAATTAGTTAATATCATATTATATCTACTTTACCTTTATCTCAGAGTTTAATTTACGGTTTCGTAAACTATTTTTTTTCAAATGTCATGCGAATTTCCTCAGTTTTATTCAGCATGTAAATTCTGACAACATTTCTATATCGAATTACTTCCGTTATATGTTCACTCATTTTCTAATTAGCATTTATAAAATCCATATTCAAATCTGATTTCCCGCACTACACCCCAAGCGTCACGCCTAATTCAAAATGTGAGTTCCCGCTGGTGTTGGTAGTTGGGGTAAGTCGCCTACTGACGAAAATACCACAACTCACTAAACGATGCTGCGAACGAGCACTACTAAACACGCCTGTGTCTAGGCACGGAATGGTGTATCCGTTCCGGGCCTAGGCACAGGCTTGTTTGGTTTTGAATATAAATACCAATATTTCCATCAGACGGATTCAAATTAAAAGTATCAGCCTAATAAAATACATGGAAACGAAAGTTATTTTCCAAGTGTTTACTCTTGTTAAATCTATGCCTTTTATGTTTTACAGAAAATTTTGAAATTTGAAAACTCGTTGGCAGACTTTACTCTCATCGTGCCTTATTTGCTCCGAAATCAAATCACCGTCACTTTTATTCAACTTCCTTTCAATTTCAATGCTTGAGAATAATGGTGTATTTTTGTCACTCTTCTGCTAAGTTGTTGAACGAATTGAGCGCACTTACTCGTCCAAAACCAACAACATTGTTTGGAATTACGTCCTCGCTTACTCCGCCACAGTCTTGGCCAAGCGTGTCCACATCTTGCGCACAACCTGAAGTCAAGTAGTGGCGCACTCCAGCAACATCCAAATCTGGTCTTGCGCTTCTCAGAAGAGCAACAACTCCGGCAACATGGGGGCAAGCCATGCTGGTCCCTACAACAAATATCGTGTTGTACAGAAGGAAACTCGATAAGTCTAGCTATTCAACTATGCATACCTGATTGTACGACATATGCCGTATCCGAGGTGTGTGAGGCAGAGTAGATGTTTGTGCCTGGCGCAACAACATCGGGTTTGACAATGCCGGACGCAGCTGGGCCCCTAGCGCTTGAGCCATCGATGTGGTCATCCTCCCTCATACTTCCTACAGCAATAGAAAGGGGATGGTCCGCTGGAGCTAATGCGGTATTGCAGTGGTGCCCTCCATTCCCATTGGCAAAGACCGGAACAATCCCCACTGCGACCCAAGCCTCAATGACTGCATTGAAGAAGTCCAGCCCGCTTTCTCCTCCCCAAGAGGCAATAACAGCATCAGGTGCGCGTGAGCAGTCAGGATTGGACCCGTCAGGCAGGGTTGGGCATTGCATAAACTGACCACACTCTATTACAGTATGAAGTTCACAGCCGAGTCCTTGACAACCTTTGCATGCCATCCATTTGGCTCCTGGTGCTACCCCGATCCCGTTTCCACCTACAGCTGTCCCCATTGTGTGCTGTGCAAACACCATAAGGGTTAATTAAAAATGACCATAGTTAACTAACTAACCTTTACTTAAGGTACTTACAGTTCCATGCCCGTCATTATCGTTAGGGACCTCCGTATCAAAGTAAGTATCAAACCAGCCATACTCTCCTACAAAGTTATCTCGGAGAGATTCATGGGTAAGCCTTACACCACCATCAATTCCACCAATCAGAGCACCTTCTCCTCTATTACCGTTCTCATGGGTCCAAACGTCGGCGGCTTGGATTTTTGTAACCCCCCAAGTCAAGTTTTGCTCACGGTGGATCAAATTAGAAGTTGTAGGCAATTCCAATGGAATCGTTCTGTCTTGAATAATTTCCGAGATTTGTGGAAAGTGGGAAATGAGGGAATTCAAAGTGACTTCATTGATGTTTGGGATGTAAATTTGATTTGTAATCCAATAGCTTTTAACGCCGTGTACGTTCTCGTTGGATAGGAATTCAAGGACAGAGCGTTGTGAGGCCTCAGCGTTTTGTTCCAAAATTCTTTTGACCTCATTTAGCTTCTGTTGACGATTGAGAGTTGAAGAGCTAGAGATTGAATTCAATGCTCTGGAAGTTCCTGCTTGGAAGGATACGAGGACGTTAGCTGTTACAGTGGTTTTTAACTTACGAAGGAGTGGAATTTCAACCTTTCCCGGGGAAATTGCAATGGTGCCTACGAGAATAGCGGACAAAAATAATAAAACCCTCATCTTGAAACTTGGAATCGACTGTTGTGAATAGTGTTGAATAAAAAAACATTGCTATAAGAAGAATTCGTCCGATCGTGTTAATCAACTTATCACATTTTAGGGGAAAACCCTCAAAGTGTTTTATTTTCTTTCCCCGTAATTCGTCCTCATTGAGTGTTGTCAATTCATTCCGAATTTCCAATTACTCAGTGGGGCTACGTGAACCAGTTTATCAATAAATGGGCGATGTAACATGTTATTTGGAATTGATTGACACTTGCGCTTAATGAATGCAACATTGGATCACGTGAAAATAACGAACGTGTAAAAACATTTTTGCCTAGTTTGACGCATTTTAAAATTAAGCCGTTTACTGCGGTTTAATTAAGATTTACTGAAGTTCGGAGCCCTGGGAATTGCCATTGCTAAAATAATCGAAGAATTAATTTACTTTTATGGGAAGAAATACTAACATAATATTCCATGCCGGGATTTTAGTTTAATGATGATGGTTTAATTTTATGTTCGCACGTGCTAAACACGTAAACAAGAACTTGCCTTGATAATTAAATTATCAAGAACAATCAAACAAGGTTCAATATCAAATTTAGTTTGGGTAATTTCTCGAACTATCACAACAGCACTCAATAATGGTTTCTTCGTTATAATTGGGTCCTTTTCGCTAACTCACAGTTGGTTTTATAGATTGGAAATAAGTAAATTAATTTGGGCGGATATCAAATGCGCCCAATAAAATAATTTATGGCTTGATTCCACTATATAATGGCTCTACCATCTTGTTCAAATCAGTTAGTTTCAGAGTTACGGAAAATAAGTTCAAATCTACAAAAAAAAATTTACTCTGAAATCATTTGAAGATCAACTCATTTCCATACGCCTAACCAAGGAATTATATTAAGGAAGGAATTTCTGCCAGCTGATTTAAAAAGTTTTCAAAGAGGTACAAGCAAAAAATCTAACCATAGCAGAAAGAACCGCAATGGGTTTAATGTCGCGAAGAGTTTTGTGACGTAAATAATGATGCAGACTTATGTGAATGTGATTATGTTGCGAACTTTTGGGAGTTTGGCAATACATTATTGTGTTAAAATTTCTAGTGTGTTTATTCGCAAGTTTTCCTTTTCAGATGGAATCCAAGAAGTTTATTTTTGGGATTATTTTGGCATGCCTTCTGTTTACTTATCTCACGGTAAGTAATAGCATTTCTATCTGGATTCCTATCAGCATTTCTATGACAGGTTATATTTATATTGAAAATGGTTTATATAATTATCCAATAGCTTGGTGAAGCAAAGTGTGTCAAAGAGGGCGGAGATTGCAAGCTTGGAGCAAACCATCCAAAATGCTGCAGTAGTTCTAAATGCATGACCGTCCCAATTTGGACGAACAACCATTACAAGAAAATGCATAAGTGTATTCCTACAAGTAATAATAAGGGATACTAATGTCAAAACGGCATTGAACGATCCAATATCCAATGAGATGCTATTATAAAACCAATTCCATGTAGTCCAAAATTAGTAAATTAATTATAAGGCATTTTTAAAATCAAATTCCTCTGTTGCTTCTTACAGGTTGACGTTATAATCAAAAAATCAGCATAAAAAGATCAAGTTTAAAGTTAGTAAAATATCCGATAAAAATTAAACTGGGTGCGACTTAAAGCATTCAGAATTTTAAATACGTATTATGGGTGGCATCTTTTATTGTATAAATTAAAACAACCGCAAAAAATAAACGAATACCGCCAAGAAATGACAACTACTTCCAGGATGCTTTATTTACCGAGAAGAATCGGTCAAAATGCTTATTGGGTGAGCAAGGTGTTTTGTTTCCCTCTGGGGTCTACCCCGCGCCAGCCCTAGAGTTACATTTTTTACCTTTTTGAATCAAATCAAACGTTTTTGTCTAAGATATGTTGGAAAAGTTAATTTTTATAATGAGAAAGGACCGTAACAACTAGAAGAAGTACAATCATCTTCCTCCATTAACATTTCCCAGGGTTTGGCCACGGCGGCGGTGAACGTGTCGAATAGACTCTAAGAAGTCAAGTTCCTTTATTTTGTGATGCAACGCCAAATCCTTTCACTGAAACCGTGGTGTTTAACCTACGAAACTGAAATTTTAAAAAATATTATATTGCATTGGATACAAAATCTTTTCAAGCAAGTATCAAACGCTAAATTCCCCCTGCTTCCTGCAATTTAAAGAATAGTTTTTTTCCATTCCGTATAATTATATCGTTGTTGGATTTTTTAGCTTAGTATCTCGTTTGGCTGGGAAAAAGCAAGTTTGGAGAATTGAAACCCCATTGTTAGGGATCCCATTATATTTTCTCATGAAAGAGTATTGAGACGAGTAGGGCGGCAAACACAAGGTTTCAAAGAACATTCATATTAAAAACAAGGAATCCATAGCTCAGTATTTATTATTGTGATTTCATGCGTTCTAGTTTTGTTTCCCTCAAGCATTTTAAATGGAGTTGAAGAATTTCAATGGATTTGAAGCTGTTCACTGTTCGAGTCAACATTACTTTACTGTTACACAATTGATAAATTTACAAATTTCGAGTGAAGACATTGTTATATGATCGCATTAAAATTATCAACTTTTATCTCATTTTAGAGGAAAACCCTCAAAGTGTTTTATTTTCCTTTGTCATGTAATTCGTCCTCATTGAGTGTTTTCAATTCATTCCGAATTTCCAACTACTCAGTGGGGATACGTGAACCCGTTTATCAAGGGATGGGTGATGTAAAATGTTCTTTGTAATTGATTGACACTGGCGCAACGTAAATGCAACATTGCTTTCACGTGAAAATGCGAACATGTAGAAACGTTTTTGTTTCCCCCGTTTGACACATCTTAAAATTAAAGTACTCTACGACTTAATTAAGGTCCGTAATTCTAGTCAGTGCGTTTTTTTTGCTAAAATAATCGAAGGCGCCATCTCCATCAGCACATGCTCATCGTAATTCAATTTTATTAGGAATGAAGTGTTCTACACAAATCAAACTCGGATTTGATTTAAGATTTAAATCTCAAATCAAATCCCAAATTCAACTCGGGGTTAAAATCCTGACCACCAAACATTTGATAGTCAAATCCAGATATAAGTCTTCATAATTTGGGATTTAGATGTGCAATTCCGGATTTGATCAAATCCTTATCCTTGAATTTTGAGATTTTGAGGAATACCGGATGTTATGTCGTTTCGATTTCCAATCATGTTCTAATTCGTGAAACCATCCTGCACTTTTCTCCCCCTTGTTCCTCATTCCGAAACTGATTTTGTGTCTCTAAGACTGTCAGCAGTAGAGACTGCAACTCCGGACACTTTTTGACTCCCCGGGGTTTCGGGGAACAAATTAACACTTCCCCGGGCCCCCGGGGAATTCCCCGGGGTCAACCGCAAAACAGCAAATCACATTTATGTTGCCCAAAATAAAGTCGGAGACCTTCCCAATTTTTTCATCACACTGACCCTATCAGTGGCGATGCAAATGACATGATCCTGTAATAACAAGGCAAAATCTTCCAATCGATGTTCGATTAATTCCTAACGACTTTTTGCATCCATGCTCCCCCGTATTCTAGTCAAGCCCAGGTTCCAAAATTTTGACTTCTCGCCATGAACGTTCACGTTAATTTATCTTCGGTTTCTTCCGTTCGTCCACTCGTCAAAACTCGTCAGACAGTCAGGAAGGTAGATAGAAGTAATGAATTTTGAAAACGGCAAACCATCTTGTGCTACCATCCGAGAAATCTTGAGTCCCATTGAGTCTTCACATGGGAAGAAGTCAGTGATCAGCTTGGGTTTCGTTTTATTTGGTTCTAATTCATTAAAACAAAGGTAAATAAATAGGTTAAATATTCAAAATGAATCATGCTTTGAATCCGAACACGGCATCGAGATCAACAACAGCACACAATAAAATGTTATGTCTTGCTTTGAGTTGATTTCTAATTCCTGTTTTCATCATCATCAACGACTAACATTTAAGACTCATCAAAAAGTTATTAAAACTAGAAGACTACCTTCCGTCGAACCTCCGCCATTTTAATTCCTTAGATTCATTTATGCACATAAAAGATACAACTTAAAATTTTTGTTTTTGTTTTCAAAAGAAACTAAACATTGTGCAAGGTCTGTCAGTGATTTAGGGTTTGGACACGTTAAAACATGTTCCAATGTTTATGATTTTTTATTGAAATTCGGACAAAATTCGAGGTTAGGTTACTGTTTAATCAGATTTTAATTAGTTTAATACATTAGCACATTTTTAATAATATAAGTTTTATAAGAAAGGAAAAATTCGCGATTTAACTATTTTTTGATTTCTAACTCGATTTGTAACGTTTAATTGCTTACTGTCATTATGGAATTATGCGTATTGCTTTAGACACAAGCCCTACTAAAATCAGTGTAAAACTTATCATCGGTGTTTGAACGTTAGATTAGGTTAAAGTGGAATCAATTTTCAATTGGCCAACAAATGTCTGCATTGTAGCGGTATACCTTCCCACGTCCCAATTTCGTCTACGAAGGAAACCAATTCTTTCTCAAAACGCCTCCATAGTTTAGTCTCCTTTTCGGAAGAGGTCAAACAGACGTTTTCCAGAAGTGTCCATTTCCGTAGCATATCAAGAAGACAAGGACAAGCTGGTGATTTGAATTCTTTGATGGCGGGGAATACTTCGGCCCAATCCGTAGTTGGTATTCGTATCCTCGTCCATTTCTCCGCTATCTCTAACTTAGTTACGGATTTCAGCTGACATGATGTAAATAAATTAAAACTTGCAAAATTGACCAGGTGAACAGAGACGAGACTAGGAAATTGTTCAGACGTGAATGGAATAATAAATTCTTCATCCTCCCCACTAGTAAAGTGGGGAGAATGTGCATCATCAATTCCCATTCCCTTACACCCAATTTTGAGTACGAAATGTTTTAACAATGGCAACACTGGCATTCTCATATATGTCTTCGTTCCAGATGGAGGTGGGTAGTAGATCCGATATCCAATGCAAAGTTCTTTGAGAGACGTCGATATGTCCGACAAAAACAATTCTAATGGTTTGAAGAATTCTTCCTTGTCTTGTGCCTTATAGTTTGGCTCAAAAGAAAGTTGAAATTTAGTGATGAAAAGGTTTCTTTTAAACAGACCAAAAATCGTCATGTCTTCTAATATTCTAAATTGTAGATGGACGTTTGGAATATTTGAAAGGAATTTCGCAGTTCGTCCCAAATCCTCTTGGGATATATAATCGTACCTTAAATCTATAAAATTCAATTTTGGTTTGAACTTTTTAACGAGCAGTCCCAAAAAGTTGGAGGGAAAACGACACATGCCCATTTGAACTTGTTTCAACTTGCCCAGCGTGACATCCACTGTGTTTAGAGTAACGTCGCACGCAGCTCCTTCGTAACTATTTTGCAAAGAGACACATTCAACATTCGGAGTTTCTTCAAGTAACCCAAGAACGTCATCCATGTTGATTGAATTAAATTTAATTTTCTTGACGTACTCCCCATAGCTTTGGAGAAAGGACGCGTGCGCAAATGGAAATGAATTCTCGTAATGAACGCATTCAAGAGCTGACCACGGCATAGCTTCCAAGTTTATGAAAATGTTGGAAACTTCGTTGTATACCTCCTCTGAATCGTCGTTGGTATAGTCAAATGGTCTAAGTTTTAAAGAAACGTAACGGTTTCGGCAGTGTCGACTGGCCAATAAATGCCACAGTTGGCAAATTATCCGGCATTCCAAGAGGGAGCTTGTAGGAAGATGCTTAAAAATTTCATCAATCACCTAAATCCAAATTGGCGGTTATTTCAAAATGCGCTTGAAGTAAGAAATTAACAAATTAAATTCAAATATACAAAACTAATTGTTACCTCGATAGGTAAAGCAGGAAACGTCAGGCCCATTTCTGTGTCGCAGTCTTCTTCATCCTTCAATTCACCCATTTTGATTACTGAATTGGAGAACGGTGAATGTTATACAAACACTCTTCAAGCAAAAATGTTTTAGTTCAGGATTGTCGCGTCATGCAAGGCGATGCCTCCTTTATGATGAAAAATATCTCATGTCGAGTTTGCGATAAAAGTAACAGTAAGGTTGATCATTAAACTCAGAATTGCGTCAGCTTTTGCGCTGTGTTTTTTTTTCATTAAAGAGAATAAATTGGTCCAATGGTTCCAAGCTGCGAGGGCCGACTTTTACCTGATAACTGTTTAATCAAAATGTAACTTGAAGTATGTTTATCTCGGGGTTCGAAAGCTCTTGCTTTCCAAGATTCGACCTACGTTTGGAAGAATAATACATTGACTAGTATTATATGTTGAGGTCAATTGTTTATTATACAGCATTTCAGAAAAATTTAGGAGGATAATATATATTATTCTAGGAGGGGGAGGGTGATCACAATCGTGATTTTTTGATTTTTTGATGTTTTTTTTTTAAATTGTCATCCAACAAGGAGTGTCAACGTCTCCCTTAAAGTTTTAAAGTAAGCGAGTGTGGTACTTGACGATACTGAACTTTACTGATGAGTTTCGTGAGTTAAAGTGGAGGAGAGCCGGGGACTTCAAATGACGAATGAAATCCAACTAACCTTTACCAGAAATCATGGCTAATAAACGGATTTCAGGGCCGTTGGAGTCTTATTTCACTCCAGAAATTTAAATAGTAATAGTAATAACTGCTGAATAAATAGTGCGTTCACGCTCAATTCGAGCGATACTATTTTTGAAGTAAGTTGTAATTTGCCAGTTCCCTGAAGCTTAGCGTTCGGTTTGACTTTATACTCTCCCATTATGGACCATAAACTTTGAAATGTACCGATAACTGAGACTGTAATGTTTAACTGTGTGTAAATATTTTAGGTTTTGGCGTACAGCGCAAACTTTTAGCTTGCGATTAGCGCTGGGATAATTTGAATTAACCGTGTTGGAATCTGGAATCTAGGAGTAGGACCAGCAACCCATAACTGATGTGACTCCTAAAATTGTTTTCTACCCCAATCATCCTAAATGCATTTCGGTGTTATTTTAAGTTAGAAATTAGAAATTACACAGTTACATTCAGAATCTTTCAGATGAATTCCATTTCTGGCATTTTTTAACAGAGGCTGATAAACATGAATGAGGCACACATTGAAGATTCGCCGATTCTCACCAGTTAGCCTTCAGATAGGGCAACTGGCACAACACCATCTTCCGGGTTTATTGACATTTAACATATTGGAGCCTGGAATTGCTTTGTGGAAAAGAAGAGATTACCTCTTCGAATTTGTGGTTCAGTAATTAGCCTTCCATATTTCATTAGCCAAAGAGATTGAGGCCGGAATCCTATTTTAAAAAATTAAGGACATTGGTTACTTGTCCTTGGTGTGCTAATTAGTTTTAATCATTAAGGTTCGTGAAACCTTCAAACTCCGTTTTGACCACGGCAATTCCTGATTGATTAACTTTATCTGGTTGCTGGATTCTTTTAAATACAAAAGGAGTTTGGAACCGGGATTTCATTTGTTCTCGCGGGGACAAAAGTTGCTTCCTAACTAAGAATGCCATATACAACAACTTCAACAACCGTCTACGAGGTAAGTATTCAAAATGCATAGCTTTGCACCAGGTACAATTGGCCTCAGTGCAGAGCGTTTTTTACAGTATGGCGAAGCCGCATTGGAGTCACTAACGGACTTGAAGAGCATAAATTCCCTACCGCAAGTTTTCACTGACATCTTGAATAATGCTGGAGGCTCTCCATGGGTCGACCCTGAATTTCCCCATACGGAAGCTAGTGTTGGGAGTTACGCTAATCTTTTTGATGAGGCAAATCCATCTATGGCCCAAGCAGTCCAGAGTTGGACTGCTGCGGGTTGGAACGGAACTGCTACCTGGATTCGTATTTGGGTACCATATTGATTTCAGTCATAACATATGCTTTCCCTTCCTTCAAAATGAACAAGCATACTCGATCTACAGTAAAGACTAAAATTCATTGGCTCTTTTTAGCTCGGCAACCGGCAAACTGAGGACTTTGTGCGTTTGTAGGAAGGAATTGCGCGGCAAGCAAAAGTTGGCATTTTTCTTCTTATTCACCTCCAATTCATTCACCGCCAACTGTATTCCTTGCCGCGCAATTCCTCCCTCCAACTGGACGGAGTTTTCAACTTCCCCATTTGGGAAGCCAGAAAGAGCGAGCGAATTTTAACATTTACCGTACGCAGGATTTATGCTCTCAACTCTACGGAACTGCCAACGTTCCAAACTTCAATGCTGGTGATGTAGGAAGC
>JAQIYD010000218.1:0-10547 GCA_034699565.1 Anurida granulata
GTTGTAAGACCAGTCTGAGCACATTGGATGTCTGCGGTCGTAGGAATTTGACACTGCAGTAATGGGGTCCGAGTTGAGTTGAGTTTAGAACGGAGGGTCATTTCGTGCATTTTCTTGCTGCTCAAAACCTTAACCTTGTTGTTTTTCGGACGTCTTCGTCTACCCATTCTGTAGAGAACTGATAAAATATTTAACAAAAATGAAGTTAAGATATTCGAGAACGAAAGTTGGAATTTATGACTTAAGTCACCCACATTTAGACGTTGCTTCAATCTCAATCAACCGGACCTGCTAATTTTGATTTAGTGTTAAAGACTTGAATTCACATTTGCTTGTAAGAGTTTTAACTCTAATTTTGAATTTGTAATGTTTGGGAGGAGTGTCACGACTCACGAGCGGTTCTCCTTTCACGCTCTACACACACAGTTGTAAATCAGAAATGGGCGTTTGCGATACCAAAAATATTTCAAGAAATGGACTTGTTATAATAAAATGTTTCCGTGGGAAATAATTTTCAATTATAATTAAAATTAAAGGACTTCTTTACTCAAACTGTACCTACGCTACGAATGAGTTTTCATAATTAAGCAAAAGTTTTTGACTAATGTGAACTATGCTAGAAATAATTTAGTTCTTGTTTTGTGTCAAACTAAATTCGAATTTTTGTCTCCCCGGGGTGCGTTTACTTAAGAGCGTCACCCTTAATTCAAGAACAATAATTATTTGGGACAACTAAAAGCTTTATTTCAACGATATTTTAATGTAAATTACTGAAAAATAAGTTAAATGATCCCGAATTTATGCCACAGGCACTGTTCAGCACACAGACAATAATGGAGAACATAGATTGAACTTAAAATTGAACATCGAGCGAGAGGAATCTCAGAAAATTGGGAGAAGATTTTTGCTGGGAGCAGGTGAATTAATTTTTGTTTTGAACATGGTTGTTTTTGAACAGCGCTTGGTCTTTTATAAAGAAAACTAAAATTAAATTCTTAAAATTAGTTGGTAACCTCACCGTAAGAGTTAACCATAAGTTGGTGCCTTTACTTAATTGTTAGCATCATTATGCTAATCAGATCTCGCGGAAGATTGCATCAGAACTACCGGGTACAATCATTTAACAAATTCCCAAAGAAATTTGAAAAAGCCGGATTCAATGTTTCTAAACGACTGCAACTTTCAAAAATGTAACAACGTGTACACATGCTATAATGCCAGGAAACGCAAATACAAAAATTATTTTATTTGCATTTATTATGAACAGTAATTCAACTGTACCTCTGCCTTCGTACAATTGACTCTAAATCGCCAGTTTGCAAACTAGCGATGCTAGCTAACTTGTCAATTACTACTTTTGTATAAATTTTTTCAACGCTGACTATTTTAGTTTGTGCAGGAAAAAATGGGTGAACAGGAAATTATTGAGAGCCAATGTTCTGGTTCAACTTTTTAAACAAAAAAATTGGACACATATGGTATCTAATAGCTGTCAGTTCGGCTTGAGGTCCGTTTTCGATCTTGATAGATTCCTGGTTCCTGTTGTCTCACAGATTCTGTTCAGAGAAATATTTTACACCATTTTGTGTTTACAACATTTATTTCCTTACGCCAGTTTGTCCTTTCTCTCATAACTTCTTTAAGCTAGTATTGTCTTTTCTCCATTTACTTTCATACACCTGTTGCCCTTACTCCATTTGGTTTTCACAATTTATAGCATTATACAATAGATACCATATTTTTCATACTCCATTTTGTCTGGGAGCGCTAACTTTGGCGCTTGGGGCGTGGAGCCGTTATATTAAATAAAAATGAGATAAATTATACGCAGAAAATGTGGGAAATACAACTACAGGCAATAGAAATCGATGCCATCATAGGCGTTTTCTACAAGCTTTATATTTAGGCTATAAAATTTACGCAGATTAATTCCCAACCGTTCCGAGAAACACTGCATGTAACCACACAAGTTTTAATTCGTTTCCCGATTGTAAAAGCCCTTCCATAAAAATACCATGTCTATTTAATTGTGCTACATTTTGGCATCCGTTGTTCTCAATGGTTCAAAGTAGCAATTCAAATATCTAGCTTTCCTTTGCAATTTAAAAATTCCGTAATTATTTTGAATCGGCGAATGATGAAATATTTTCTCAGACTATGATTGCGTAGCAGAGAAACCATTGGAGATCCGATCACCTATTTCCCAAAAAAGAGAAATTTTTTTCATTGAATATATATTTTGCTGGTTCGTTTTGTATACCCCGTCCTTTTTTTTTACAAAAACTCCCCATACGGAAAAATAGGTGGTTCAAAATGATTTAAAATTAAAAACAGAAAATCTCCACGTTGATTCTGTACACGACCTCAGTTGGGGTACCACATGAATTTGATGCAAAACAATGCTAAATCTGACGGTGCGCCTCTAGCATCTCATGTATCCTGGAAAGTGCCGGGTTTAAGTCGCGTATGAAATTTGGTTTCAATGTTTTATGTTTTGTTATATCTCTTGTGCTAAACGTTACTCGAATAACAGATTATCCGGACAATAGTTTACTACTCCTTCTGAAATTCGGGGAAATGCTAAAATTCGGTAAAATTCTAGGTTCCATTTATCATTACCATTATCATGGTAATGAAAATGTAACACTACCAATAATTAAGAAAATTCACTGATACTGTGACACACTCCACCATTTACCACCTCCGACTACAATCGTTTATTATTGTCCTTTGCACCACTTAATGACCGCACTTTTTGAAGTTTGCAATTTCTCACTCCTAGTTTTATGAGCTTGCCGCCCAATGACGTTTGTTTTTAATAGAAATTATGGAATCCATGAATAAGCATTGATTTGATTCGAATTTTAATATTTGCATAGTGTGAATATCTGTATGATAAAGTACAAATTGAAACTTGAAATGAAATGAAACTGCAGTTTCTCCTTCCTTCTTCAGGAAGCAATTAGAGGCATTGGGCTGCGTAACTGGATTTCTTGAGTGGGTTCCGCTTCCAGAATGGTGGTCCCCTTGGATAGCATTGCTGGCTACAACAGGCGGCATTGCCTTTTGGGTCCGTCGTTCTAGTGCTATCCTGGTCGTTGCCTTGTGAGGCTTGACATTTTACAGGAAACTTGGATTTCTACAATACAGAAATGACAGCAGTATCAATTTTTCAGCATTTTGAGCGTTTTTAAACCCCATGGACATACAAAACAGCAACCAATCGTTGGATTACAACTGGCTCCTTTTCCCAGGCTGGTCTCACATTCCGCATCAGAGGAGCAACTATTCGTCAAACGTGATTTTGCCATGCAGGTTCTTTCGTATCCTGGCATGTCATTACACATTCCACTCTCACACTCATTCGGTTTTGTGCACGTCTGCCCAGGTTGTTTCTTCGCACACACTCCACTATCCGTACACTTGCCGCTACAACACTCTACTCCGACAGAGTGGCCTGGCCAACCATTTTTGTTGCAGGACTGCCCAGCTCCCTAGAATAAATCAAGTATTTTTTCACGTGTTGTGCATTGTGCTAAATATATTCCCACTATGTAATTCCATTGCGCAGAAACCCGACTGTTACACCATTTTCAAGGGTATATTAATGCGGGTCTCTGATAAAAAATACAGGTCTCTGAGAATGCAAGTTTCGCGCGGTAATGATTTTGGATAAAAAAACGAAAAACAGCATTTTAAATGTGATATCTAGATTCACAAATTATAAGAAATTAAAAATGCAATGTCGAAAGAATCTAACTTATTAAAAAATATTTGAAAAAGTTGAAATAAATAAGATCGAAATTGAAAACCAGAAATTTCCTCAGAATTTTGAAATTCATGGGTGACATGGCTATCCACTCATAATCCATGAATTCAAAATCACACATTCAAAGGACAATAATATCTCCTAAAGATCAACGAATTCGGCAAAAAAGCATAGAACCTTTTCGAAAGTACAATAAACTGGGAATCGAATGTGACCTTCAGATCTTGCGCTAATTCAAATGCTGACCTGTGATTGAGCTCCAAACATAGTATGCGCCAAACAAAAATATGGCCATAACGTTGCCATTTTTCAACCGATCTTTGAAAGCCAAATCAATTTAGGCTTCTAATAAGTCCGTCCTAATTGTCCAATATGAAAAACCCGGGAAGTTTATCAAAAGAACCGAAAATCCCCGAAATCCGGTTTTTTCGGTTTTCGGCCAATAACTTCCGGGTAGAGTCATTTTTGAACGAAAATGAGCTACAAAAATTTAAATGGACCCTATTACAACTGTAAACTGCGAAAAAAAGCTCGTGGACAAAAATATTTGTCCCTACTACATAGTGCCCCGTAATTATGTAACTCAAAGAAGTTACTAAAAGTGATTCAGCAGCAAAATTTAGGTTAGATTAAGCTCCGATCACTTCAAGTGAAAACTGAAAACCGAACTGAACTCGTTTTGATCAGTTCAGTTCAGTTTTGCAAAAACACGAAACTACTTCTTTTACTTCAGTTTCAGTTTAATCAGACGCTGAACTCATCGCAATCAGTTCAGTTCAACAAAAAATAGCAGTTAACTGGCAGTTAACTGATAAAATCGTCAATTACCTGACAAACTTACCAGTTCAGTTTGACCGGTTGAACTGAACTGGTTCGGTTCCAGTTAAGGCGCTAAAAAACTGACAACTACCAGATCAGTTAAGTTTTAGTTCAGTTTTGAGGAGAATGCAACTGATAGGTTAGGTAAATTTGGCAACTTTACATTCAGATTTGATAGCTAGCCCCACGCAAATAACTTATGAGAATAATAAAAGTAGAAAACTGGAAGTCTCACCCTGCATTGGCAAAAACCATCCGAGTTACACAACCCAGAACAGCAACTGAAACCGCCAAAACAAGGGAAGTCGGTACCCTGAAATAAGACCAACTGCCATTAATTTGAGTTGTCTAATTTAGCTTCTTTGACTGTAGGTTGTCATACCACACAGGAACATACGCCTCCGCTTTTGGTCTGAACGCAAGTCTCCGAGCAACACTGCTGATCGTTGTCGCACATTGTACCACCAGTCTGATATTTAAGGACCAGATATTAATTTTTTCAATGGCGTCCGAAATATCATTTTCATAATAAATTAAAAAAATCCAAATTAGCCAAATTACCGAGCAGCGACAAGCCCCAGCGTCGCACCATACGCTGCTACAGTCGTCTTTATCACGGCATCCGGTCTTGAGATACTGAAAAAAAGAATAAGCGTTATTTAGTCAAAAGCTTGTAAAATGTAATTAACATAATAGAATTATTAATGTTATTGGAAACCAACCCCAAGTTGGCAGTTTCCGTAGGTGCAGTTGCTCGAAAGGCAATCGTCATCACTGAAGCAGGAATCTGAAAACTTCCCTTGCCACGTTTCTGATGGGACAAATAACCATTGTTGGTGCTTAGCTTGTAGACAGTCGAATATATCAAGATATTCTCCATTTCTTTCAGCAGTGAGACATCGCCCAGATGCATTGTTTTTTATATAAACTTCACGAAGTGCCCCACCGTTTAGCTAAAAAGTTTATCCAAAACCCTTGATTATAAACATAATGTTATAGATATAAAATATATCACAGGGTTCCAAATATGCAGATTGCCTAGATGTAACTCCCAAACGCGCATGCTCACAAACCTGGGTGATCAAGGTTATCTCTAAGAGGATCTCCGAAAGTGATTTCAGATCTCAGCGCATGCGCGTTTCCCGTGGAAAACATATTTTCGCGTGATGCGCAGTTCCAGAATCTCTCGTGATCAAAAACTATCAAATTTGGAAACTGTAATGTTGAAAAACTGAAATGTTGAAATTAAATTGGAATTTCAGAAAAATATGGAATTTTGAAACAGAGAAACGGAAAGAATTAATTTTGACAGAAATCAAGTTCCGAATAAAAGCGCAACATTAAGGAAGATGGTTTAAAAAAAATCCATTAATTTCAATATTCCTAGGGAATTTCGCGGTTTTCAGGTTCAATTTTTGAGTTTAAACTGTTTTTCGGATATTTTTTCATAAGATTGAGATTATTTCGACATTTCATTTTTTAATGTCTCAGAATTTATGAATTTGGAGCACACATGATTTTAAAACAGCTTTTTTCGTTTTTTTTTTTCAAACATTATTCCCACGCCAAAAACCGCAGGGACAATTTTGCAAAATTTTTCAATTTGCAAATCTGCAATTTTTCTCAGAGACCCAAATTAAGCCCTTCAAAATGCATGCACCACCCCCAGCTCACAGGACCTACCCGTGATAGGTTAAAATAAAAGATTTCCTTGAAAAATGAGGCATCAGCCGCATTTGTGGGAATGACCGTTCGGGAGTTACGAAGGGGAAATATACATATTTTGCACATGGCATATATAATAAACAAAATTACATAAACTGGTTCAACACTCCATTGCTGGTGTTTAGCTCCTGCAGTTTTAGCCTGAACGGTAACACGAGCTTCGTTTTGGGTTCCCGCATTTTGTGTTCCCATCACAAGGTCTGGATCCCAAGAGGAATACATGTAGCCTGCACTACCAATTGAAATCACATATTGAAAATCTTGGACGTTCCAAATGGATGCGGGTGGGGCCGCCGCAATTAGAGGACGAATGTCGGACGTAGTTAGCGCACCACCGTAAACCGATGCTACTGTTATTGATTTTCCATAGGGCACACTTTTTATAAGTCCGCCGTTCCAACTCTGGAAAGAAAGTGAGAGTAATAAGGACTTTTACCTGTTAGAAAGCAACGCTGCGGTTAAATTATTTTAGTATAAATCTACAACTAGCTGTAATTATAGAAAAAAAACAATTTCTTGTTTCGACAGAACCTGTTCGTGATTAAAAGCAAGAAAATGTTCAAAGATTGGTAGGATTTGAGCTCATAATTTGACGGGAAAGAGTCCTATCCCTAGATCGCAAATTTTTTAGTTCAACCCTCAAATTGGTTTTCATAATGATCGCCAGTGTGTTGGTATAGAGCATTTCCTTTCAATGTCATGATGGCATTAATAGTTGATGTACTTACAAATGGGTAGTGAGAGTATGTAAAGTGTTGTAAAGACACGATAACGTTTTCCATGTCATCACACTTTTGTTGGATGAATTTTCGGTTGACGTATGACAGGCACATCTGACTTTTCACATTTTGTATTTGGTAAATCTTTTCCTAGAAATATAATGTCATGTCAATTATTAATTGGATTTAAGTATTATAATTTGATTTTGTTAAGTCACCCAGTAGGGATTTTGAACGAACATCCATTTTTGGTTATCGTTTCCCCATGCATCGTACAAATTGACGGTTGCTCCAGAATCTGTTGAAGCTCCAAACACACTCAGTGCCCTTTTTGTCAAAACATGAAGTATTGGCCCTGGGATCAACTCTTCGGCATGGTTAAAAACCACATCATTATAAGACCATTATATTAATTTAAATTTAAATATGACATACACAAATATGTATTGGATTTGTTCTGCTTAAGGAATTAGTGCACATGGTTGGGCAAGGCAAGACGCAGAATTTTTATATTTTTATCGCGAAAAAAATATTTTGGGATTAATGCCTTGTTTGCAGGTGGTCAAACAATAAAATGAGATTTTTATTGCACAAAGGCAAATGTGTCGTGAGAAATAAATAAGGTGTAGAAAATATTGAAAATGAGCAACATATTTGCGTCTAAAAAATTTAAGCCATGTCTCAGTTATAGTTGTTTAAATATTTTGCTTTCAACTTCTTCTTAAAGTAAAAGCAAAAGTTGCCCGTAAATTCTTGTTTCTGGGATATAAAAAGGCATAAAATTAGAAGGCCCCCAGAATGGAAACCCTTTACCCCACATTGGATTCCTGAAATTACTTATTATTTTTTTGAGCAGTTAGGGTACAAATGCTCGACAATATTTCCACAATGAATTGAGATGATATAAATTTTAAGCCTGTAGCACTAACCGCTTAGCAATTCCAGGAACACCGATTTCTGGATTCCGATTGAGGCTAAATAAAAGCCTTTTTTGGGGTGGGTTTAAATCAATGCTAAAAAAGAGTTTTCGGGTCGAGAAGAAAATTGTCCGTTTTTGTTCTCCACGACGTAGAAACTGAAGGGAAAATTTTTTTCGGAAAAGCTTTTGTCTTTCTTGCTGTGGCAATTTTTCTCCACCAAGAAACTAGGCATAAACTCCCTGTATTAATCGATTGAAATTAAAAAAATCAAACAAATCAAACAAAAACCCATAAAAATGTTAAATATTGTTTCTTTATTTTTGTGCGCTGTGGTTCTTTGAAAGGCATAATATAAATATAGGAGTCATAGCATGCACAATTTATTTACCTTAAAGTATTCCACATTCCACTGCTGAAGGTAATCGTTCAAGTCACATTCAACCACTTTGAGATTCCCGTTGTTCAGGGCGTACATGTCGATGGTGGTGACGCATTGATCAGTGTTGACGTGTCTCAGAAAACCTCGGCAGTCGCTAAGAGAAATGCAAAGGCCAACAAGAAACCCACTGAGGAATCCCTTCATGATGATCCTGATGCGGATTAGAAAACCCAGTCACAGTTGAGTTTTAAAATGAGACTAACGCCCCCGGTTCTAATGAGGATTGTTTTGGAGGAAAATCCATTGGAAGCAATTACTCTCGTCTATTTTGTATTCACCCTTGATCACTACAAACCACAGAATAAATAACTTCCGCTCGTCATTCTTCCAACCAATCTAAAACATTTCCCTAATTTGTGTTTAATGAGTTTTTTCTTTCTTATCACCAGAACAGGAACCTAGTGACAATATATGCTGGGGATTGTCTTCATTATCGTTCTGACCAGGAACAACAAAGATTTATTATCCTAAGGAGTTTTAAATTAGTATTTCTAAAGTGGTGTACAGGGTGCCAAATATGAAATGTACGCCCCCGTATGGCGCAGGTGCAAGGTCAAAAACTTCCATCGTCTGTATTTTTTGAAGGTGCCTGATTTAGGTCGCGTATGAAACTTGGTTTCAATTTTTTATGGTTTGTTATATCTCTCGTGACAAACGTTAGTCGAATCACAGATTATCCTGACGTCATGTATGTTTATGGTGGGAGCGGAAGAGTCTATTGATTAGAACAATCCTTTATCCTGACGTTAGTTTACTACTTATTTCTGAAATTCGGGAAAATGTTAAAATTCATAAAATTTTTAGGTTGCCTTTATTATCGTTATCATTATAATGGAAATTTATCGCTATCAATAATAATTAAGAAAACTCACTGATAAAATGACACATTCCACCCTGAACCACCTCCGACTGCAACGGTTTATTACCGTCTTTTGCACCACTTAATCACCGTATTCTTTTGACATTTGCAATTTCAAACAGCCAGTTTTATGAGCTCGCGGTCCAAGGACGTTTATTTTTATGTAATGTATGTTTATAGGAGTGAGCTCTCCATCAATTGATTAGATTAGAGGGACTCACGCCGATCAGACACAAATGTGGTCCATTTCGGAACTCTCCTGAGGAACAGCTTTACTAGGTCTTTCCTTCCCCACAACCACTACTCAGTCTTGGAGTATTACACATTAGGCCTGTTTTTCTGGTTTCCGAGAGAGACCCCCCACTTCCTCAATCTCCTGTCTTTTCCAGCTGTATCAGATTCCACTCCTGTCTCTGGAGTAGGCCCGGACACCTGTGTTTCTCCTTTCAACTCCTAGATACCAGGAATTGATTTGAGTTGGTGGGAGCGTCCTCTCCAACCTTTACTTCACTACCCACTCGTGTTTTTCCTCCTCCTCCGAGTACCCGCAGAACCAGACGAATGGTTTTTCACCACCCGGGGGAGTCAAATCCATTGTCAGTCCATCATCCCCTATTCCTAGCAACAGGGCATGGACGAATGGAACACTCTACTCCAGACATAGAACCTCTTTTTCCGGTTACTAGTTTGCTAGACTAGTTCAAGGAGAGACACTGGAGCAGAGGGAGGGGGTACAACTACCACCCACTGCAAACCAGTTGTCCCAGCGCATTTGCTTAACAGAAGAGACTCATTAACTGAGACCTCTCTGTCATCCACCCGGAATACGTTTATTTTTAACAGAAATTATGGAATCCTTGAATAAGCATTGATATTTGATTCGAATTTTACTGTTTACATTATTTAAAAATCTGTATGATAACTACAAATTGAAATTTCAACTGAAATGAAACTGCAGTTCCTCCTTTTCCAGGAAACAATTAGACGCATTGGGCTGCGTAACTGGATTTCAGGAGTGGGTTCCGCTTCCAGAATGGTGGTCCCATTGGATAGCATTGCTGGCTACAACAGGCGGAATTGGGTTCTGGATCCGTCGTTTTATTGTCATCCTGGTCGTTTCCATTTGCGGCTCGACATTTTACAGGAAACTTGGATTTCTATAATACAGAAATGACACTAGTATCTATTTCTTAACATTTCAAGCGTTTTTCAACCTAATAGACATACAAAACAGCAACCAATCTCTGGATCGCAACTTGCTCCTTTTCCCAGTCTGGTCTCACATTCCGCATCAGAG